>CM021100.1:727825548-727853155 GCA_007115665.2 Sequoiadendron giganteum
TTCTTTCCAAAAAGCTTTAGAATGGTTTTTTTTGTATTTATTATGTTTGTTGTGTTGTAAGAACAATTGGTTAGGATAAAGTAGTTGTCACCTAAATTTAGGAATTTGGTCATTGATAGAGTAAACTTTATCTTCCATTCGAAAATGACCCTTATAAGAAAATATTTTTTCTCACTTCAAAATTATGAGATGCTTTGGTTGTGATTTTCGACCATCAAGAAAGCACAATTTACATGTTTCCAACATTATGTAAATATTAATGAGTTCAAATATTTTCTTAACCATTCAATAATAGATAACTCATTTATAAGCCTCATAAAACTTATAATGTGAAGTGTATTGAAAAATGCCTTGATTAAACATCGGAAACCTCAACTAAACCCATATGCTCGTTTTACTAATTGTAGAGTAATGGAAAAAAGCATTGCAATAGTCATTGGACCAAGACCAAAAGGTAGAGGATTAATTGATGAAACTATTCTTGAAGCCTCTTCATAGGAAACATGACTGATTGATTTGCTAATAAATCACAAGAGATAACTCTTTGTAGTCAAACACAAATCTCCATATTTTACGTACAAATCTAATAATTATCACCAATGAATCAGAATAGAAGTATCAATCTTAGTTCAATGATATATGTCAATATCAGATTTAAAATTAACAATAAATTCTGGATAATCCACATTAGGCATTGAAACAAATTGAAAAGTTGTCTTTATTTACATCTCCTCCAGAAACTCATCTATCTTGTAAGTCAGGTAACATATGTTGTATGTACTGGCTTGTGCTGCTAGAATTGGCAACCCTAATTGAACCTTAATCTAAATGAACCCTAACCCTAATTGAACCATAAACCTAACTATAATCAAACCTTAATTGTAAACTTAACTAAAATAAGCCTAATTGAACTCTAACTGTAACTTGAACTTGATCCTAATCATAACACTAATTGAATGCTATGTAATGCCCCATTAAGTAACCTTAAAGGAAGTTGCAATTAACATCATAAGTGAACCAATTTTTTTTTATAAAGTGCATCTAACATACACATTCACTTACTAATTAACAACAACCTCTAAGGCTACAAGGTTAGGATTAATTAAACCCACACATACATATTACATATAACCATAGCCTTCTGAACTTTATGAAATAAACATCATACATCATAAGAATACCATATAACATAATAAGATAATCAACTAAGATACAATCCCATAAACATTATCTTAATCCAATAGTTACATCACTCATTCCCAGAATGAGACACTAGTACAAATGTATTACAATTATATAACTCCACCTCTTACAAAGAGGGATAAAGTATCATATACAAACTGAAATATTATAATGCAAGAAATTACAACAAGAACCGCGAGCTGTCCATCTGGATGTCTCGCCACCAAGTATTGAAGATAGATGGGGACCCAACGGTTTTGGTGCATGTTCCACCCTACCAATGTGGTACCCGAAGGCCCACCCCCCATGCTAGGAGATAGTAACAAAGTAACATGGACAAAGATTCTACTACCTCTAACCAAAGACACACTCAAACTGACTCATACTGTTATAACCCACCAAATGAATTAACAAGTACAACTCATTCACAATACAAGTATGAATCAAGTACAACTCAAGTACGACATAAGTACAAATCAAGTACAATACAAGTACAACTCCAACATCACTGACATAGGTCACATTGCTTCCAGACATAATAATAATCAAGTATGTTCATAGAACCATACACTTAAAACAATTAACAATAGTTGTCCTAGATAGAGTGTCATCGCAAGGTTTGTCATGAGATCTCCTCTGGGCATTCTTCATAGGCTCCGGCACAAGTAATCCTGGTGGCCTCAACCGAATCTCGACATTCATACTCACTCATGTGGAATCAACTACCTCTCGCAAAAACAAAATAGTTGATTTTGCCATTCCAAGCCTTCCCACTCATCCCAAGTCTAAACAAGCCCTTGTGTCTATGAGTGAGGTAAAATCATCTTGATTAGTGAAAAGTTAGTTCTAATCTTCTAAGTACATTACTTTAATTATCATTTATTTAAATCACTCGTGAAGGTTATCTAGTTTACCTCTTTGGACTCTAGTGCCTAACAAAAGCCACTCTTCTAATGGACAACACACTCACAACCAATCACCAAGGGAAACACAAGTGCATACAAACTAGGCATCATAACCACTCCAACACAAGGAGGATACAAATATTAGAAACTCACTCCAAACATCTTGGAGGCAACAAGATGAAACCACATAACAAGGAGACATGGATCCCATAATTCGCTCCTAAACCAAGGAGGTGCAAACATCCCCGTTCGTGAAAACTGGGTAAAACTAAAAAGACGCCATGCACTACCCAAGGGAAAACAATTGGATGGCATAAAGATTCAACAACCCTTATCCTCTAAGTTCTTCTGGAAGACTTATAATTTAGAACTAACACTAAAATCCCAAAACCAACAATGCAACTTGACGACATAGCAACAAAAGCATTCAAGTCATCAATCGAATCTAATATTTGGATTTCCTAAATCCATACTCATTCAATAGGTAGTATTGACAAAGTCAAAGACATGATAACTAGATCATCTAAAGTAATCATAACCCCTATTTCCCTTTTCATTATTGGAAAAATCTAAAACAATTAAACTTACTTCCCTTTACTGAATACAGAGAATTAAATCTTTTAAGATAATCATGAGGAAGATACTAATTTTGGATATACTAAATCCATATCTCTTTCATAATCCAATCACAATGATTCAATTAATCTAAATATAAATTAATAAATAACATAATTGATTGCCTCATCAATAAAACAACTTCTTAATTTACTTTTAAATCTATAATAAAATCCATGCAACCTCCTTTTCCCATTTCATTTCAACTAAATCTTATATATCATTCAATTTCCCTATATTTAGAACATGCAATCACTTTAATATAATAAAATATCTTTCTCTATACATTTTCTGTATATATATAATTAATCTCTCATTTTTTTTAGAACACTAATAATACCCAATTTGCAAACAACAGAATAAAATAATATAAAATATTATTTATTCTCTCAAATGGATATATATACCTTCAATATATATACTAAATATAAATTAATATATTTAAATATATTTAATCATTAACATATCTTCTATTCTTTATAGAATATCAAACTGTTTAATTCAAAATAAAATATCCCTTATCATTAATTTTTCAATATATATATATCTTTTTCCAATTAAATCAAATTAATAATTGGGATCTTTACATATGAATTTAAATTCCAATAAGACTAAATTTTAAATTATGCATTTTTTAAATCAAATATTTAACTCTTCCAATTAAACTTTAACAAGCCATTTTAAAATAGCAATAATTTCTCATATGTTTATAATTTTAATTCCACTAATCTAATATACAAATTTTATTTAAAATAATATAAATAAATATAATACTTTAGTATTATAAATTATAATATAAAATATTATTAAATAATATTTTAATATTATAATAATAATACATAAAATATTAATATTTATAAATATCAATTTATTATTATTTTATTTCTTTAATAATCATGTGGGAAAATAACTTCTAACAATACCTCTATGTTTCAAGCATAACTCAAAACCACGATCCGTATTTAATATTTTGACAGGATAGGAGAAATTTTCAAAATTCAAAACCCTTTCTAACTCTCCTTCTTGAAAACCTAGCTCTTGTGGAAAGCAGTTATAGAAGACACAATCAGACCATTTACTCATGAAAAATATAACTATACTGCAGATTTTAAAATCCGATTTTTTAATAATAAACAAAGGGTTTCATTTTCTAAAAAATATTCTAAATGCATTGTTCAATCTCTATGTTTGATTTCAATAACAACAAAATCGATTTCCCCAAATAATTTAAATTCAACAAAGGTTTTCACAATTTTCACTCAAGAATTTTCACAAGCAAAGGCTGTAAATTTGTTTAATTCTTTTCTTCTAATATCAAATTTATTTTCTAAAACAGATTTAACAAATAAATCTTTAATCATTACTATTTTAAAGAAAACAATCAAGAAACAATAAAACACAAAGAGGAAAACCTGGTACAAGAAGCTAGAGGAAGAGATGAATTCCTGATGCAAGCTCCAGATTTCCTCTCTAAATTTTCCAATGTTCCACGAATCCAATCCAAAATCCAATAAATTGCAAACAATCTTTCCCTTCTAACTTCAATTCTTCTACAATCAAACTTTTTCTAAACCCTTGGTGCAAATTTCCTTTTCCAAAAATTTCTTCCCTACTCCAGAAAAATGAATTTTCTAAAGACCTTTCTCACCTCTTCTAAAATTAAAACATTTACCTTTATAAATCAAAAATACTCATCATTAAACCTAATCTACACATGACATGCAAATTAGATATTTCCATTCAATTTCACTCTCATTTATAACCCTAATTCATTACATACAAATTAGATATTTCCACTCTGACTCAATTTCTTCAAAACCCACTTCAATTTGGTATATAGAAAAATGCACTCCCCAAATAATAAATTAATTTCCAAAATTAAACCACTCCCAAATAAACATTTAATTGATAATTCTAATTTAATTTCCACATTGAAATTTAAATCTCCAAAATTAATTTTAATTTTCATTTTCATTCTCTTGCATCACGCTTAATTAATTAATTTAATTATTTAATAACTAAGTTCAACCCCCTTGGATTAAATTTAATTAATTAAATAAATTAAATATAATTAATTAATTTAAATATAAACTTTTATCCACATTGCATTATTTAAATTAAATAACCATCAACATGATTTAAATGCAATTATTCTAAATATCTATTTCCAAATCAAGAATGCTTCAGAATTAAATAACATCAAAGCAAAACAGACAATGACTCAACACACACAACTGACGACACACTAAGGCTAGGATGTAGACTTGACATATGTTACCTAGCTACTATCTCCCGTTCAACGTAACCGTTGGATTGACACGCTCAAATCTGTGAAACCAAGTGGAGTCGATGTCATATACCTGCAATCCTGCAACCAAGTAAACAACATCATACAATATATCCAGCATATAATACACACCGTGAAGAAGGAATTATGGATTTGCAGGGTGCTCGCAAGCAAGTGATGCAAACTCGTCCTCTTCACCAATACACTCATCGAAACTGACACTTCTATCATAATCCAATAATCTCATAATAATATCTCATGTTAACTCTACAATATCATTAATCCATAATGCATGTGAAACAATAATCAAATAACCACATCCCACAATAATAGTTGTCGCTCAATAGTAGCAATCAACACATCATAACAAAATGTATCCGATATCAAATTAATTGCAACCAAACATAGCATAAAGTAACTTGAACAAGAAACAAAATGGAGGGGTATTAAATGCTAACCCTAACCCTAATTGAACCCTAATTCCAAATTTCCAACCATAAGCCTAATTGAACCTTGTTGTTGGGGTTAAATTAGGGTTCAATTAGAATTCTAGTTAAACCCCAATTGTAAGATTACCCAAAATAATCCTACCTAAACCCTAACTATAACTTGAACTTGACCCTAATCATAACACTAATTGAATGTTATCCCTAACCAGTAACTAAACCCTAATTCTAACCATAAACCTACTTAAATCCTAACCCTAACTCTCATTGAACCTTATTGTTATGGTTCAATTAGGGTTTAATTAGCATTCTAGAATGGAGATTAAGGTTAGGCTAGGGTTAGAGTTATGAATATCTTAATATTAGCTTATAAATTTGACCCTAACTATAATCATAATTAAATCCTAACCCTAACCAGGTAATTAAACCCTAATTCTAACCCTAACACTAACCATAATTAATTTCTCACTCTAACCCTAACCGTAATTAAATCCTATTGTTATGGTTGAATTAGGGTTAGGTTTAGGGTTCAATTAGAGTTCTAGTATAAATCTTGGGGTTAAGGTTATTTATTTCTTAATATTAGTTTATAAATTTGACATTAATGATAAATATATTAAACAAATAAAAGTTGGTTCATAATTGATTGTAGTGTAAATGTAGTTTTACCAAAATATTTGTGTGATTGTAGTGTGAATAATAAAGTTGGATACTCCTATTTTACCCCTTAGAAAAAAAAATAGTAAATAGGCATTTAGATATAGTTAAAATTTTATTTGTCATCATATTATGAAATATTTCTTATATAATGCTTAAATTTAAAATATTCCCCAAGGGTCTATAAAAAAATAATAGTTGTTGTAAATATTACTAAAAAATTCTACATTTTTAATACATTTGTTTCTTAACAAAATATATAGTAATTGAGTAGAACAATTAGAACTAAAATTATTTGTCTTAATATCTTTTTTATCTTTAGTTTAGGTAAAAAGAGAAATTTTAAATAAATAGCAATGAAAAAATAAATCAAGATTAATTTAATATATTAGATGTTAATTTAATATAATATATTATAAAAATATTCAATAATATATTACATAATTTAAAATTATAATATTTTTATTTAATATATTATATTATAATATGATGTTAAAATTATATATGCTACATATAGTATATATATTAGAATATTAGAATATTTTGTTAAATTAATAATATAATATATTAAAATAACATTATTTATTTGAATTTGTTATTAGATTATATTATATATTAGATGTTATATATGTTATATATTATATTGTATATGCATTATAATATTATAATCTGATGTTAAAATTATATATGTTACATATAGTATATATATTAGAATATTATAATATTTTGTTAAATTAATAATATAATATATTAAAAATACATTATTTATTTAAATATTTTATTAGATTATTTTATATATTTGAATTATATTTTATTTAAGATATGACAAGTAAATAAATGAATTGAATTGAAAATATAACAAGAAGTAATTTTGAAGAGTTCAAAATTTTTCATAAAAATTAGTTAAATATTTTTTTTATTGTATTTTTTATTATAGTCTCTTTGCCAGAAAAGCCTTAAAAAGGAGTGATAGATATTTTTTTCCAATTATATTGTAGAAAATTAATTTTGGATGAATGTTTTGTTATATATTTTACAAGTTTACTTTAATAATTTACAATTTTTTCTCAATTTTTTGTTCTAATTTGAAGGTTGAATTGTCATTTGTTAAAATCAAAGTTATTAGTCACTAGTTAAAGCACATGTGGTGCCTATAGTTTCCTTGGTAGGAACTAATAAAGAAGTGCAGTAATTATTTTAGAAAAACATTTTGCGAATTGTGAGAACTGAATTAATTCCAAAAATAATATTCTACAAATTGTGAGAAAGTGGAGTAATTATTTCAGGAAAAACCAATTAATAAATTTTACAAAGTAAGTATGTGCATTTAATTTTTACTTTCTATGATTTGTATATTTCTGACATCAAATAATTTTTTTATTTTCTATCATTTTATGTTTTATGGTTTGTATATTTCTTTCTTCAATTTTTACTTTTTATCATTTACAAATTTTTTAAATAAATAAAATAAATTTTACTTTCTATGATTTGTATATTTTTCAATTTTTTTAAAAGGTAAAAAACTAAATTCTAATGTATAAAGTCATAAATAAAATTTTACTTCTATTTTATTATCAAATTATTATTTGTTACAAAAGAGTTTGCATATATTTTATTTTTCAATTGTTTTTAGAAGACATTTTTTTTATTAAGAAGATTAAATTATTAATTATTAATTATAAATAAATAAGATTTATCAATAAATATGTATTAATTTTGTGATATTTTTTTTATGAAATTAGTGTATAGTAAAATTTATCATATTTATAGTGTTTTTTAATTTTTAATTTTACTTTTAAATAATTATTTAGGATGCCTCGCCCAAGATTAAATTTTGAAAATGAAGAACAACAAAGAGAATATGCTCAAAATTACATGAGACAAAGACGTGAACAAATGAATAATTTACAAAAAGAAGAAGCAAAAAATCATCGAAACCAAAATGATAGAGAAGAACGTGTTAAATGTAGGGCAAATAGGGAGTTGAAGAGATTGAAGCAAAAATGAGACAACATGCAGATGAGATGAGAATACATTGTGTACGAGAATTTGAAGATGAGAAATATATATTAAGAAGATTACAAACAAATGAGCATTTAGACCAATTTAATGAGATAGAAAAACAACAAATACAAGTATGCAATCGTGAATTAGTTGAAAGGAATTATGAATCTCATGAGAATATAGAGGGTAAATTTGAAGGAATGAATTCAATTACAATAGATTGTGTGTTACAAACACCAAATAATAGAGTTCAAGATGCAATAAATGTTGAAACTGAAAATCATGAAGAAAATAATAGTCCACAATAGGAGTTAACCTCTCAATTGAGAAGACAAAGACGACTGCAAAGAAGACAAAATGAAAGAGATCTAGGTACATGCAATAACAATAGAAATGTGCAAATTGATTTGAAAGATTTACAAATTATATTTCGACATGGTCTGGATAAAGTTGCAGCACCAAGCATGTGTTACATTTGTCAAGAAAGTTACCCTACAATGAAGGTTGTATGAGTTCCTGAAGGCCCAATTTGCAATAGATGTCGACAAGAGAAACATGAACATCAATTTTTGACATTAAATAATATGAATCCTGGTCCCATTACCATTAGAACTTGCAAACTTAACACAAATTGAGGAAATGTTGATAGGGCATGTAAATCCAATACTTCAAGTCACACATGCAACTGGAGGTCAGTACAAATATAAAGGACATACCATAAGTTTTCCACAAGAAGTAAGAGAAATAGCTAAAATTTTACCACATCGAATAAAAGATTTACCAATTATTATTGTTCGAAGGAAGGACCAACACGGAACAAATTACAATTTTACAATCAATAGAGAGAGGGTGTACAAGGCATTGAAATATAAGATAGAACATGATAAGTTTTATAGAGATGTGCAAATTGATTAAAATGCTCTTAGTGAATTCACATGCAATTCAAATGAAAACATTTTTGACAAATTAAACTCTATTCATATGGAGTTTGATTTAGAGATTTAACTAAATACATGCACTACGATTCAACTAATTAAATACATGCACTACGATTCAAGTTTTATAGAGATTTAACTAAATACAAAAAGCCTGGGAAAATGCACAAGCACTACAATTCAGAGGCGAGACTGACTAAAACATCTACACCTTACAATTATCTGGATTCATTAATATTATGGAAGAGCTTAGAAAAGACCATGGCACAGTGGGCTGAGTCAGGTTTCCATTCCTCCCTTGGAGTCTTCGTCCTCAGAGACTTCTGATTCCACCCTCTTCTTGTATGCAATGTAATCTCCAATCACCGAGCAGTCTGCTCTGCATTTCTGGTGAGCTAGCCCCTTCGCTTTCTCCTCTCAGTCCCTAGAATCGAGTGGTATCCATTCTTCCCCGGAGCCTAAGTCCCAGTCGACATCGTCTCCTGATGCTAACTCCTCCGCCAGCCCTTCGTCTTGCACATATCACATTACCCAGCCATGAGGTTGGTTGGTGGTTAGCTTGGCTGCTCTGAGCAGGAAGGTGATGCTCCGATCCCTTTCATCCCATCGTTTTTCAAACCCTTCTGGGTCAATTATCCTGACCAGAGGGAATTTCATGACCTCCTTTCCTCGTATGCTCAACACGTAGTAGTTATGGGGCATTGGGATGAGATAATTTTCGTCCACATTATTCAAGGCTGCATCAATGTCTCCCAGCCATGCGTGAATGAAGACCATCTGGGTCAGTTTCTTTGCGATATCCTTTGGCACACCCATGTGGAGGAGCACCGCCAGAAACATTGTTGGTATTTTTGCATTGGACCGAAACCTGTGATATGCTTTCAGGAACTCCGGTCCTACAACCTTCTTGGTTGCCTAGAGTATCAGCAGGTGGGATGAGGCCAGTAGCCCATTCAACCTTTGGTTTGTCACTTCTCCTTAGAATGCTTGTAGTTGCTTGTCGGTGTCCAGGGCCAAAGGAGTCTCCATCCCTTTATCGCCTACTTCTATCACCAAGTAAATAATTTGTGCTTCTGCACGCACACATTATTCCTGCAAAGGCACTATTTTAAATGACCTAGGTTGTCCTTTTTTAACTGCGGTGGCTAGCAGTCTTCATGATTAATTTTCTATGATCCTGGTGGTTGGAGCATGTAAACTTGCGGGCGCTTTGCTGGAGGTACCAGGCGTGATTAATGCAAAGTATTTTGAGATACACTCAATCTTGCCTTTGCCTTGAAACTTGTTCGATTTATTTTGCATCTTGCCCTCTACTGTTGAGTCCTGTCACATCTGATTAGACCCCAAGTTTGTCTTTTCTTGTTAATATAGTAAGTTTATTTTTTACCTTTTTATTTAATTATTTATTAAAAAATAATTATTTTAATAATATTTAGATTTTGATATATTTTGACTTTACATTTAGTTTATTATATTTTAATTTTTAATTTAGATTTAAGTTTTAAATTTTTTTAAGTTTTAATAATTACAAATAATTATTAAAATAAATTTAATTTACAATTATTTGTCTTATTAAACTTTTAATTATTGTCCCCTTAATAATTGTTTTATTTTTTGCAGGGAATGATTATTTAATGACCGTCGATCATCCATCAGTTGATCTTGACCATTCCCCGCAATACCGTGATGACCTCACCACTAAGTTTCAATTGATTGCGATATCATAGGCGAGCACCATGTGTATCAGCTGGCAGGGCTGAAGGAATAATCAAAGTGGTTTAATATTTATTTCGAGTTTTAATACATTATATGACAAGTTACTAAAGCGGCTGCGAGATGCACGTGCTCAAAATTGACGATGATGTTATAATCTTGATGAAAAGTTGCTCAATAGTTATGTTCAGTGTTGGTGACTGCTATGAATGAACATGATTGCCGATGGTGGAGATCAATGGTTGCCCTCCATCGCGTGATCCAAAGATGCAAGGTGTTTATTGATTGCGATATCATGGGCAAGCGCCATGTGTCTTTCCTTGGCAATGCATAATGTGGTGGGCCCTTGGTGCTGAGATGGAGATTACATCAGCCTTTTGAAGGCAGTCGTTCAATAATCTAATGAAATTAAAGGATCGACGGTTAGAATTTAAATGGCGGCATGCAAGTGAGCTTTAATAGTGGATGAGACGTTTACTGGCTCAATTCGATCAACATAAAGTATTTTTCCTTCGTCTTATTTCACCACAAAGTATTCAAGCTAGATGAGACAAATGCACTTGGGCTGACTCAGGGATCTTACTCTGATGGTGTTGGTTTGGCCCATACAACTCCTTGTGCTTTCATCGGTGAGACAAGATAGGTTTCTTGCCGATGGAACTTCATCGGTGAGACCTATATGCTTGGTATGACCTTTTCATTTCACCCCGATGGAACTTGTCTTGCCGATGATATGGGTTATTTGAATACTATATTTTGGAGGTTTTTCATGATATCAAATGGTCAAGAATGATGTGATCATATGTGACTATGATGGATTATACTCAAGATAAGGTTTTCTTTAGGGAATCAACAAGTGCAGAATAACTGTAAAGGCTAGTTGATTTGTGATGAATGTTCTACTATGGGCCTCTAGCCTATCCTAGGTCTTTGTAGTAGTTTTTTTATTCTTTGTTGTTAGTTTTTCAATGTTCTATACAACGGCCAAGTTTCTATTTGCAATCTACTTTAAGTTGGTCATTAAAAAGAGATATATGGTTTGTTTCCTTATAGAAATAATGCATTTATAACATTCATGTTTTTTTCATTTAAAATAATGGCATTTGGTAACAATAAGAAGGAAGTGTGAAGTTTGAAAAGTCATATTTTCAAATTTATTTTTTTTGTCTTTTTTGAAACATTTAAATAAGTTTGATGCATAAGAGGATTCAATAAGTTGTTTAGAATAGTAAAATGGTGTCAATGTTTGTGATGAGGAAAAATTAATTGGAGAGTGGTTCAAAACTGGTTACAAGGTTTGAAAGGGATGTTTAAGTTGTACTTTGTAGAGTGATAAGGTTGACATTAAACTTTTTCAAATATTTTTAGTTCATATTTTTAAGATAAAGATTCTTTTAAACAAAAAAATTGTTTTAAATTTCATACTTGGAAAAATAAATGCAAATGCAATAAATGAATAATAGAGAATCATGCATGGGAACAAAACACCACCTACAAATGCAAATAAGTTATGGGAATGCCATAAAACAGGTGATAAAGTCAAATATATTATTGGTCTTTCCCTTTCTAGCATTAAATTTTATTATATAGATTTAGATAAATCATCATAGGAAATTTGGGGTAATTCAATAAAATATTTGGAGCAAAAATAGTTAATGTGAAATTTTTCCAAAAACTTCAACTATTTAGATTCAAAATGAGAGATATAATCACTATGTCTAATCACATAAGAAATTTGAGATCTCTCATTATACAACTAGTAGAAGTCAAGGCTCTATTAGATGATGAAGATGCTAATGATATTTTGTTAAATAGTTTGAAAATACAACAATGTTATTTCTATGCTTAGTCCAATAACTTCTCAAACACAAAAAGATGTGATTTTGGCCCTATTAGGAGAAGAAAAAATAACAATGGAAAATATTTAAAAGTTGATTGTCAACATGAGAATGTATTATACTCGTGAGGTAATAATAATTAAAAAATAAAAAATGAATGTTATTATTGTAAGAAAAAGGATCACATAGTGTGGACTTGTATAACTCAAGCCAATGATGTTCTTGAGGGAGAACTTAAAGAAAAATAAAATGATGTTAGCTTAGCCTATATATATTTGTTTCTTTCAATCAACATGTTTTGTTGTGAGGAATGTAAGACTTAAGGGAGGTTGTTGAAATATTAAGATTAACATTAATAAATTCACCTTACTAGCTTGTTTATTTTTGTTATTAAATAATTAGTTATATTCTTATAAGATAGTAGTTCAAATGGGAAGGTATATTTGAAAGGCTTTGTAAATGCCATATTGTAATATATTCTTAAATGAACTGTATGATATAATTATTATTTTGAGTGTGTTTATGTGCAGATATAAGTTCTCTCGACTTTTACAATATATTTTGTATGCTTTATTAGCCATGATTTCATGATTAATTTTCCACTTTTGACACAACTTCTTACTAACTTTGCCATCCATATTTGGCTCTTAGACTAAATATTTCATAAAGGTGCATTTTAATTTTCTTACTATCACCTTTGGCTGAATTTTTAAATTGGTTCAACCATGCAAAAAGTGTGGATACTTTTAATTATTTCCACTTAAATGTTGGTTAGAATTTTCTAATTTTCTTTCCATTTAGCTAGTCACAATTTCATACTAGCATTAAACCTTGAAAATGACAATTTACTTCTACTTTAAACTTGTGGTAATTTCATTAATCTCTTGCTACCTCTAGTGTTGAATTGGACTAGTTATGTCATCTAGGATTTGTTCCTCAATTTTTTTTTTACTTTTTTGAAAAAAAAGTTATGATGGTTATACTTGTATGACCATGAATGGACATAAATTTGAGGATTTTGGGTGTTTTCATTCAATTTTTCATGTTTTCCCCTTAGCTCCTACTTTATATGTGTTTTTTATGGAAGCCTTTGGATATCTTTTGGCTAATAGTATTTCATGGAACCTTATTAAAGGTGCTACTTTTCCTAACTCTATAGCCCAACTATTCAATGGTCATTTTTCTAATGACTCCTTTCTCACTCTCTTGGAGGACAAATGTGACATTATTTAGGATATTCAATGCCTAGATATTTTATAGAAATCTTTAAGGTCAAATATATAGTGGCATAAAACTCAATGTTATAGGAAATCCTTCTTAGCCAATCCCAATTGGTTCAATTCCTATGGATAGAAGGGGGTTGATCATAAGGAAGTGTTGAGATTCTTAAGCATCTCTTTTACCTTTTAGGTTTCTCCTTCCTCTTTAAGGAAACATATCATTTCTAGAGCTAAGAAAAATTATCATATTAAATTATGAAGCCCCTTTCTTTGGCAAGGAGATTCCATGTGTGTTCAAAAATTCTTGTTGCACACATTTCCATTACTCATTTTGCTAGGAACCTTGCAAATCCTCATATTTGAAGATTGAAAAAATACAAACATATATTTTTTGGCCTCCCTTTAACCAATGAAAATGGTTTCAAAAAGTATCCTAGGAGTTTTATTATTCCCCTCATGACTATAATAGGCTTGGCTTGCTTTATATTCACTACTCTAAATGGCGCCATAATTTTAAATTTAATTAACATACTCTAAAACCTAACGAAACCAAATTGTAGCTCGTCAAATTGGAGAAGTGAAAGGTCAATACCAGCATTCAGGAAGAGTTTGGAGGAGTGAAAACAAGATCAATACCAGCACCGAGGAAGAGTTTGGAGTTAAAACAAGGTCAATACCAGTGTCGAGGTTGAGGGAACTCAGGGAAAATCGATGACCAAGGAACAATGAGTACTGTAAGTTTCGCACCCCAATTCTCTTTAACCTGCAATTTTAATGCCTAGTTTCCAAAGATCTTCTCATACATTGGCACCCCCATTCTCGTAAAATGGTATAAGATAAGACAAAAAAAAAATAGCTTAGTCTTTCACATTTTTATAGTGATTACTAGAGACACATAGACCAATTCTTCATAATAGAAGAATTTGATCATACTTTTCCAATGATGGAATTATGAGAAAACCTTAGGTTAAATGAATAATTCCTAGCTAAGTTCTTTAAATCATGTCCAACCGTATAAGAGAAGACCATTGCTATGTGTACTTGGATACCATGTAGAAAGGCACTTTGGGCTCTTTCATCAATCAAGGTATTGTTAAATTTTAACACCTAAAAGTGAGAATGAAGAGTCTTTGGGCTCTACAAAACCTGGGAGGGTGATCCCCTTAATGCGTTTATAACCTCTGCACCAAACTTATAAACAACATCAATAATAACAAATCATATCATTTAATAGCTCAGCATAACAAGATAATACTGAAATGAATTGGTTGTTCATCAATAATATCAACTATTTGGACCATGAGATACTACAACAACATTACACAACTTAGGATAATTATTGATTTGCAATTTTTTGCAAGCTCTAAGCAAAACCAAAGGAATACAAAACCTCACAAACTATTACAACTTAGACCGGTGCCATATACCATTGGAGGAGTCAAATTCATAAGCACTTAAGGGTTCATGATAGATTCAGACACATAACATATAAAATCTCAGATAATATTGCCTTACAATATCATCAATTTTTATTCTAACCCAATACTACTTATCAGATCCTTACATAAACATATCCATCTATAACCTCACTCAAGCATTTTAATTAATTCCTTGAATTAAAGCCAAAATGAGAATCATACTCACCCCAACAATGAGATGAACAAAATAATCCTTGATCATTTTATTCAAGATAATGATATGTTCATACAATGGAGAGATATGAGCTCGAAATGAGTAATTTCCATTCAAATGCTAGTACTATCTTGAAAAATTAAACATTCATGAGTTTAAAACCTACTACAGAAATGACAAAAAACCTAAAACAAAATTTTCACTATGACATAAAATTATTTACAATTCACTCTACAACCTCACTTAGACTCGACCTAAAATTGTCTAACTTGCTAACTCGTATTTCTGGCCTTGAAATCCTTCTTATAGAGAATGAAGGAGAAAACAAGCATTGCGCCAAAAATACACATGTCACCGGTCATTTGGACCACCCTATGACATTTCAAAAATTTATTACACAGTCGAGTGCCTAGAGAATCTTCCTATTTACCCCATCTGCTTGGAAAATAGCTACTGCATTGGCCAAACCTCAAAAACCTATGCCAAAACTACCATCAAGACATAACCAAAATATGTTATAACCAAAACCGCTAAGCTGTGAAATGTCAGTGGTAGACTCTGTCCTATTCTTCTTCAGTTAAATATTTGTCTACCCATCTCTGATATTCCTCATCTGTTGTCCAATCAAAATTTACCACTTCATTCACCTTAGCACTATAAGGTGTGTACTTGACTGCAACCTGATTCGCCTCTCTTTCAAAAGACTCCAAAAATGTGCTGGCATTAATGATTTTATCCATACAACTCATCAGCATATCATAATCAAAATGATTTTTTTTCAAATGAATATGAGCACTAACTTACACTATTTGAAGACATTGAAACCTTGTCATAGAGAATTAGAACATTGATTCAACCACTCATCCTACCTTAAAACATACCAAAAGTCTCCTAGCAATTAGACATAGGAAGATTTAAGATGACTTAAACAATTTTTATTTCCAAAGAATAAACTTATGATGACTTTACCAGGCCTAGTACACACTCCCTCCTCATTAACCACTTAGACATATGGAAATTAAATGTAAATTTTTTGCTATTTTTAGTCATGTAGATGTCCAATAAACCACTTGCTGGTGTTTCCCTTCAAGTTTATTTACTTGAATGAAGAGAAAAAGTCCTTTGATTACAATTAGAGAATACATTTGAGGCCTTGGTTGTGTAACTTGTGGACCATAGTCACATTTAACACTTGTTACAAATTTTGGGAGTTAAAACGTTAAGTAGATTTGATTTGTGATGGACACATTTGGACGGTAGTAACAATAACTTGCAATCTACCAAGACTTGATTACCTTATAACCTATCAAATTCTAGCGATGAAATGATAGATTAATCATAATGTCACCTTGGGATCACATCACCATGAAAGAAATTCATCCAACATCCTTATGAGTGTAGGCACCACCAAATAGGTATTTTTCATAGTTGTCTTCCTCGAGTGAGGGAAATTCAGGAAGAGAAGAGGAAAGCGAGACATGTAGTAGGTCTAAAAGAGGGAAATCAACTAGAGGTCAAAAGATTAGAAGAAAATTTCGTAAACGCATGGAATTTTTTCTTGCTGAAGGGGGGTCATGTTCTTATGATGATGAGAGAATAGCTAACATCGAGGTGCCCTTGAGGTACAAACATCTATGGAAACAATGGGTACCCAAGGAACATCCTCCAATAAATACTGATCTTTGTGTCAATGAGAGGATATATCTCATAGCACCATCGTCATTACATGGTTTAGGCATATTTTGCATGGACGACATAAAGGTCTGTTATGAAAAAGTTACTAAGTTGATGGAGTATGTTGGACCCTGTTACAGTTACAAAGATTAGATGTAGTTGGTTCGATATACACGAAGTATGCATAGGTATGCACTATCAGAAAATTATATACAACTAAAATATAAGGAACAAAATAAAGGAGTGGTTAGGTACATTGACAAAAGGTGAAAAGCATTAGGGAATATTGTAGGGTTTATAAAAAGTACATGACCTAGGTCAACAAATAAGCAACCCAATTGCATATTCGAGGCGCGGGAGGGAAACCGTGTATTCGTATGTACGATAAAATTAGTAACTGTAGGGGAAGAGTTGCTAATCAATTATAATTTGAATCACTTAGATACAAACACAATTACTATGGGGGTGGTATGTACTATATACCATTTTACCCAACCTCCAATTAATGACTCCAATATACCATTTTATTATTATGTTTTTTTTCGTAAGTCTATTGGTTTCATTTTGGTAATGCTTTTTATATTTAATTTTTGTCACAATAGGACATTGATCATACAAGGAAGGCTTTGGCCTAGAGTGAAGATCACGATCCATATTCAGGTGCTTCCACCTGATAGGTTTACCTCATTTTAATTATACAAGTTAGATATGAGAAAAATGTTTTATTATTATGTTTTTTTCATGAGTTTATTGGGTTAATTCCGATAATGTTTTTAATATTCTTGTTGTAGTCGAGTGATTGGGGAAAGGCATCAGCAGTATAGGAGAGCATCCATATGGAGGTGCAGTCATTATTATGCGATGATGACATCGCATTTTCTACAAACCTTGTGGATATGATGAGGAAGGCCCAAAAAAAATGCAATGAAGAAATTCTTCAGTTGGTATTCATAGTGCCTCAAATAGATGAGATAAGAGAAAGGGTTAAAATATTGTCTGAGAGAGCATAGAACTTGCAAGTAAGTTGTCATGAGATCTTTAATTATAACATAAGTTCATTCATGTTTTTATATTTTGTACTCTTTTATGTCATGAACTAAAATATGTGTTGTTTTTACAAGATTATTTGCATCCTCATCATGTTGTTGGCCATGATCAAGGTACTGCAAGTGTTGCCCGGGAAGTAGGGGTCAGTATAAGTTTCAATCTTGATCTTCCTATGCATACAACACATCATCTAACCCCATCATCCATGCCTATATTGTCAACTGAAATGTCGGTAACACATACCATGCAAGCATTTGGTAGTGTACCCTCTGGCAGCGAACACATGCCACTACATGTGTCAGTACCTAGGGATGCATAGGCCACTAGTACTGGTGATGTTTTAGCAACATTTCCTAGATCTTCCCATATTACTAGTACGGGAACATTGTCGGTCACATTTGTGGTGACTGAGGACTTCGTTCCCATAAAGATAGAAAAGCTACCAAGTACTTTAAAATATTTTAATTATTATTATATATAATCCAATTGAAATTTACTTATTGATCACTCTTTATAGACTACTGATCCCATGATCATTTTGCAAGAAATGATGTTTTTTATAAACATCTAAGTGATGTTACATTGGAGCTCTTCGGGCCCACCATACGTACATGGTGGAATGCCCAAAATCAAGTTTTAAAAGATGAGCTCATTAACCGTTTGGTTGTGTTGTTCGATGATAAAACATTCAACCAAACCAAAGTCCTTAAGAAAGATGGTATCTATCTAAAGTATGTGAGGGACCAATATAGGTCACATTTAGAGAAGAACAAAAAGTAAAAGTGTCCCCCCATGATTTCGGAGAGGGAGTGGAAGGACTTGGTGTCGGATGGAAAGGAGAAGGTTGAAAGGAAAAAAAGGAAAGACACCACTGGGCCAAGGAAGGTATGTGATACTATCAACAATGTAATTATATACTGATTACTCTTTCTTTCTACATAATTTAACATATTTCAAATTTTTCATAGGCTTCCCGACACATCGAAGGCAATAAAGGCAAGACTAGAAAAACACGGGTAGCACAAACTTGGCTCTGGTGGTTATATGAAATTAGCCGCACGATTTGTAAGTATCAATAAATGAAATATTGCATCCAAATAATAAATTGCAAACAATTTTGGTTTTATCACACCATAGAAGAAAAAATCATGATCTTATGCAAAAATGCAGGGCTCTGATTTCAATAGAGCACCCACAAAAGAGGACCTGAAGATTGCCTTCCAGCAAGGCTATGGAGCCTTGGCTGAACAACTAAGAGTCTTGACTAGGAAAACACAATCTTCCATTGTATCCAACACGCAGGTAAATAAACACAATAAATTTTATTTAAAATTGAATACTTGTGCAATCTATTCAATATTAATTTCCACCATAATAATGTGCCTATTTATTTTACACAGATAAGTAATGATAATATTGCACATGAGATTGGAATGCAACATGGTGAGGGTGGAGCACAACATGCAGATGAAGGCCATGGTGTGCATCCCAGTACTGGATGTGATCATGTGCTATACAAAACATAGTATGGATTAATACAATTAAACATCTTTAATTGCATTTGGTGTATTAATCAATGCAACCTTTCTTGTTTCAACTTTAGAGCATGTAGAGCATGATCAACATGTTGAGCATGATTAGGCTAGAAAATATCAAGAACATGATGTGGCTCCATCAGGTAAAGAGGACCACTCTAATGTTCTTTTAAACATATTTAATTGCAATTGGTGTATTAATTAATGTAATCTTTCATCTTTTAACTCTAGATCAGGATTTAGAGGGTGTTCAACATGTTGAGCATGAGGCTATAAGACAATATTAGGAACATGATGTGGCCCAATAAGGTAAAAAGCACCTCTCTAATGTTCTTTTAATTAATTAAATACGTGTAACAATAATAATAAAACACATCAATTTAATATTTCTTTGCTATTGCAGTAGACCCCCCTTGCAACGGCGTCCACGTTGTGAGTACACGACTAGGAATACATTAAGATCATGAGCAGAGCTCAAAACAAATGAAGGGGGAATAGATGATTTTGAAAATGATACTCCACTTCATCTTTTTATAGCTGCAAAAAAGAAACAAAAAAAAAGTGATTGTAATCATATTATGACAACCATATTTTTGATAATATGTAAAAACTGAAAAAATGAATGTTATATGTTAATGAATGAATGTAAATATGTTATTGAATAAATTTTATATGTTAATGAATGAATTTTATATGTTATTAATGGATGAATGGATGAATGTTATATGTTATTAATGGATGAATGAATGAATGTGAATATGTTAATGAATGAATGTTATATGTTATTAATGGATGAATGGATGATTAATTTTATATGATCATGTATGGGGAATTGAGAGTGATGTGAGGGGGGGGGAGGGGGGCAAATGAGCTTCCACCTTCATGTGGTTGGCCCTATTAAGTAGAGACTATTAAACTATTTTAAAAACAAAGAGAAGCTCAATAAGGTAAATAATGCACTTTTCAATATAAGAAATGCATCGTTTGAAGCATCAAACAAATATGCAAAGATGAAAGAAAGTGATAAATTTTCACTATGAACATTGTGTTGTGTGTGGATTTGGTTTCAGAGCTCTATTTTTTATTTTTATTTTAGTGGTCTCTAAAATTTGTCTTTTGTGCATAACAGGTTAGTGGAAAATTTGACAGCTTTGAAGGGTTTATTAGAGGCTTGATTGAGATAGATACACAAATATTTGGATCTTTTTGTTGATGGGAGGCTTCCACTTAACCATGAAATTTTGTCCCATTTGCAGGTATGCTAAAATATGTCTACTTACATTCATTCAACTTACTGTAATATAATATTTGACAAAAATCTCATTTTCATTATACTAAGATGGATTTTCATGCCCTGTTCCAAAGCACATGTTTTAAAATAGGCAAGAAGGATGCTAGCAAGGGTTAAGGAATTTGGATTTACACTTGCCAATTGCATAGTTTACTTCATTCATCCAGCATATTGCCAATGCATTTCACAATTGTTGGAATCATATCCTATAATTACAGAACTAGTAAAATTAAAATATGTAAGTTTCAAATATGGCATTATATATCTTTCTATGAATTTTTGAAAAAAAATATCAAAATGGAGAAGTATTAACAAAATAATCTACATAATTTCTAAGAGATCAGGGGATTTACTGTGAAGCTAATCCAAAGTTTTTCATTGCTGCTTGAGGCCATATTGTAGTGCTTTCTCTAGGAAGCCCACTTGATCCCCATCAGGTATCTTCTTTTTGTAGTCTCTAAATTTCTTAAAAGAAATCAACAACCAGTTTGTCTAAATGTGGCTCCTTGTTTACACATTAATATCTTTTTTGGCAACAACGGATCAAAGTGGATTCATGGGGTCTTAAAGAGAAGGCTCTCAAACATGGATATCAAGAGTGGGACTAGGTAAAACCATTCATAATCATTCTCATATTTTTTTATTGATTATGTAAGAGCTAAGTATCCAGGATAACATTCTATATATTTCTATTGCATTTCCAGAGTGAATAATTTTAGGTTTGCAATCCTATTTTTTAGTATAGTAGCTAAGTATCCAAGATGCACTACAGGTACTTTTTCTCACCAAATTGCTCATTTTCCACAAAATTAGATTCTAGTGTGTAGTTTAATATTCACTGATTTGATTTTTTCTTTTTTAGCAAAATTAGAATCTAGTTCGTAGGTTGTGCTTGTTGTCCATGATAGTCCCCTTGATCTCATGACTCATCATAGGTTTTATTTGCTCCAATTGTTGATCAACATCAATTGTGGCCATCATAATATCATCCATAGCCTCCATATTCTACAATTATTCATTTCTCATTTCTCACACATAGTAACCAAATAATGTAGGCCTAGAGCTTGGACTGCAGATGTATGCAAAAAATGATAAATCCCTACCTCTCTAAGCCTAATTAAACACAACAACTGACATGTTGTTTGATATTTTAAACATTCATATGACTGTCCTTTTTCTACCTTGTAAACACTTACTCAATGCATACAATAATTTATTGAAATGAAAAGTTGAATGCCTCTTAACTCTTGACACTAATGTCATTGCATTTTTCAGATAGGGTTAATCGTATTATGATCTAAATTTTCATAATGAAGTCCTCCAATTTGTCCTTTATATTTGAGCATTGATGACAATCCATATTGTCTTTTACTACCCCTATTAAATGCTCATGGTCTTGGCACATCAACTTTCTCTCTTTTATTGACCTGACCTTATGTGCTATCATTATCCCTATGGATGCACTTTGGAGCCTCCTACTACTTTTAAATATCACCCAGAGTCACCTCAATAAGTATTTCGATCCATTTGTATCTTCATCGACAAGAGATCATGTATCGCTAGGATATTCTGTAGTTTCCTCGACGTGGTGAGTCTCCTCGACGATTATTCTTTCAATCTCAACTATGTCGCCAAGATTCTTGTTGATGTAATCTTATCGACGTCACATAGTGGGTTGAGCAGACATTCAAAACTTACTTCGATGGTATATGACTTGCCGATATGCTTCCCTCATGCTTCATCGATGAGACAAGATGAGTATCTCGGCGATGAAAATTCATCACTGAGACCACAAGCCAGTCCTCTTGATATATCTTCTCAGGCAATTTTGATCACTGTAATAGTCTTGATCTTTAACCGATATGCCTACATTTGAATGAATAGGATTTTTTTTTTTAAATTGCATTATTCTGCCGAATTTTTGACGGACCTCCAAAAGCATCTGACGTATTTGCAATATATCTAATGAACTTTCGTCATAATGGCTTGCCTATTTCATCGCGAGTTCGACGAAATTTTGTCGTTATTTCAATCTGAAGTATGTCGCCAAGACTCAGATGTAATCTTATCAGCATCACATAGTGGTTCAGGTAGACATTCAGAACTTACTCTGATTCTATATGTCTTGCCGTTATGCTTCCCTTGTGCTTCGTTGATGAGACAAGATGTGTATCTCACCGATGAAACTTCATCGCTAAGACCACAGGCCAGTCCTCCCAAAATATCTTCTCAAGAAATTTTGATCGATGTAATAGTCTTGATCTCTCACCGATATGCCTACATTTGAACGAATAGTTTTTTTTTTTTTAAATTGCATTGTTTCATCAAATTTGCAATGAACCTCCAAAAATGTCCAATGAATTTGTAATGTATCTGACAAAATTTTGTCATAATGAATTTCCTATTGCGTCGCGATTTCGATGAACATCTTTCGCTATTTCAATCTGAAGTATGTCACCAAGACTCCTGCTGATGTATTCTTATCGGCATCACATAGCGGGTCGGATAGACATTCCAAACTTACTTTAATGGTATGTCTTTCTGATATGCTTTCCTCGTGTTTCGTCAATGAGACAAGATGTGTATCTCACCAATGAAAATTCATCACTAAGACCATAGGCCAGTCCTCCTGATATATCTTCTCACGCAATTTTGATCATTGTAACAGTCTTGATCTCTCACCGATATGCCTACATTTGAACGAATAGTTTTTTTCTTTTTAAATTGCATTGTTTCGTCGAATTTGCAATGAACCCCCAAAAGCATCTGATGAATTTTTTATGTATCTAACAAAAAAATTTCATAATGACTTACCTATTTCATCATGAGTTTGACAAACATCTGTCACTATTTCAATCTGAAGTATGTCACCTAGACTCCTGCCGATGTATTCTTTTCGGCGTCACATAGCAGATTGGGTAGACATTCAAAACTTACTCTGATGGTATATGTCTTGCTGATATGCTTCCCTTGTGCTTCATCGATGAGACAAGATGTGTATCTCACCGATGAAACTTCATCACTAAGACCACAAGCCAATCCTCTTGATATATCTTCTAGGAAATTTTGATCGATGTAACAGTCTTTATCTCTCATCGATATTTACAATAGGTCAAAACTTTTGTCGTAATGGCGATGAACTTCTGTTGTTAATCGGATGCTTTGTAAAAGGTATGCTACTTTTGTTCTAGAAACTGTTCATTGCTAGGTTGATGAAACTATTTTCACTATTCCGACAAACTGATGTCGTTGCTCCAATGCTTTGGCAAAGGCATGCTGCCTGTGCTCTAGCTATTGTTCGTTGCTCGATCGAAAAAGTTGACGAAGCGGTTTCGACAAATTTGCGTCGTGCGTTCAACGTTTTATAGTTCATTGAAATATAGAAAAAAAGTTAGCAATGACACTGATTTATGTGATTTGTCGGCCTATCGACAATAGATCATCGAAATTCCGACAAATGGTCATCGAAAATTGGAGTCAAATTCAGTAGTGTGATTACTTGCAGAAATGTCTCTTTAGGACTTTTTACTATCACTCTTAGTACTCTATCCTTTATTGTTTCCATTGATCAAGTCCTGTCCCCTATTAGCTTTTTCAAAATTAGTTGATCCATGGTATTAGTCTTGTCTATTTTCCTTTTAGGATATAATACTACCCATAAACAAGCCTCTCGATATGTCAAAAATTATTTGAATGAATACATAAACCATATGCATCCGTGGACAATCAAGTGACTACTTGACTCACTATTCCCTTTTTTGTATTTCCATATCATTGTGAAAACTTGAAACAAATTTCCTCTATGTTTTGGACTACCTTTGTAATATTGAACTGTGCTTACTCAGCTCGGCTTACCAATACTAAAGGTCATTGTCATATCCCTTGTGATTGTTCAAATCACCTCAATACACCACCTTTGATATAGAAAAATGTGATTGATATTCTCACCTTACATGGCAGTGATTGTTGTGTTAGTCTTAAACCACACTAGCATTTAGATCACCTTGGCATTCATGTCTCTCAAAACTATCATTAAGGCCCCTTTGCTCTATTTATTAGAAAGTTATTGTTTCCTTGATTTATTCCACTTAGCCAAAACTCAAAACCTTTTATTTCAAAGACTATCATTAGCACAATTCTTCCCTTAAATGGTTGTCTTATATTATTCTCAATGCTCATGATATATTCTAAGGGTTTTGGGGAAAAAACCTTAGACAAATGGATTTATGCTTGTTTTCCTTTAGACTCAACAATTGTGTATTTAGAACTACCTCTATTAAATACTGTCACTTGATGAATCAATCAAATAGGTATGTGCCATTTATGATAGTGACCTATTAGTTCACTAGCATGAGTGATGTGTATTAGGTCAATTGATTTTGAATGAGATGAACTATCACTCTCAATCCTATTGATAACATGAGGGCATCATGTTGGGCTCAACCCTTGTGGGAGCCACTTTTTAACCCACATGCTAAAAAATGATAACCCAAAACAACAACAAACTTTTCCTATATCTGCACATGAAGAAAACATGTTAGAAAATAAAATTCATGTCTTAGGTGTGTATGTTGATCTGATAGTTTACATAGACATCTAAGGTATACATTTCCTATTTAATGCACATTTAGATCAGTTTATACATGCATAGGTGAATGCTCATATAATGTTTGTGATTCCTCATTGCTTAGAGAATTTCTCTAACATCATTGCTATTGCCAGATGTAGGAACTAGGAACAACAAGGAGCTAGGAGGGACAAACATCTCAGGGCAGCAACAAAAACGAAAATAACACTGAACCAATCATTCAGGCAATGACTAGTTACTCTCCTTATATGTACATTTTCTTTCATTTAATTATTCATGTATAGGTTTTTCCTAATTTGCATTGATTAGGAAAAGTTAGTCTCACGGCTTGTGTGAGACAATGTACAATTTTAAATTCAATAAAGATACTTCTTATTCAGAAAAGACTTGTATGAATCTTTCCTATGTTACATGCATCTATGTAAATTCAGTAATTTGTAGAATGCAATATTTTTATTGAATTATTTCACTTAAGCAATTGATTCTAATAGAGGAGAAGATAAAATGTACCTCTTCTTTTTTCAACTCTAAACAAAAAGCTCTACATGATTGAGCTATAAGTGAAAATATGGTAATGGATCTATCATAGGAAGTCTTCTCTAAAGGATAATATTTCATTCCCTAATTTAACAAATATTGAATAGGTGGCTACTAAGTTGGAAGAGGCTATTCGAAGAGGATATTCCAAGGAAGAAGAAGCTACAAAAGGTGCTTTTGGATTTGGCACAGAGGAATAAATACATGAAGAAGATACAATCCTGGAACTTTTAGGTGATGATCAACCTATTGGCTCAATGTCACCTAATATAAGGGTGAATATTGAAGGAGAAAATAAAATATTTGAAGATCTTTATGTTAGAATTGTCTATGGCTACCAATATCTTGATACCAAATGGAAAGCACAAAAAGAGAGAATAGAATGTGACAAGAGTAAATTGTATTCTTATCAATATGATTCAATGATATGATTGTGTTGTACAATGAGAGAGACCCCTTGGTTATATAGCCAAGGTGAGATACAAGATGTCATAGGATTATGACAAGTGTCTTAATCATATGACATGATACAACTAATCACACTTACCTAGGTTAACATGTGTTACAAGTCAAAAGATAAGATAACAATTAATGACAGCTAATGATGGTAGAAGTTCGACAAGGAATGTTGAAGATGTTCCAATCTCGTCAAACAAAATTCCTCCCCTTAGGAAGAAAAAAAACCATGGATGTATGTAGGATCTCTGGAAGATGGATTATGTATGATGATGTCTTTGATGTTAGAGTAATAATTTATTACGCTTAATTAATTACATCATACTGGTTAATTAATTAAGTCACTTATTCCTCTAGTTGCTTAAGCTAAACTTAGGTGCATTAATAATTATTTTATTAATTATTAAGTGTGCACACTAGGGTTTCATTTAGGGTTTCCTTTTTAGGGTTTCTTGATCTCCTTCATAAGGATTGATCTCTTTGTAATAACTGAGATTCTGATAATGCATTTTACACTTTGAGGTTTGCATAACATCTTCTTGGTTTTGCATGTCTTTTGCATGTGACAGGTATCCATTTGCATGTAGGTGATCTTGGATTCTAACATGGTATCAGAGCTCCAGACCTGCCGCTACCTGTTCGTGATCTGAAGATATGGCTTCTTAGTGAGTTTCAAGTGCAAGGGTTTCCACAGGCATCGTTTTTTGCAAGATCTGGGGGTAGCCAAATTTTTGGGACACTATGGGCTCAAACAGACGTCGCCATCGCGTTCGCAGCGCCCCAAAACCCTAGAAACGCCTGTCAAATCGTCCATTTTCAAGCAGTTGGTTTTTGAGGCAAAAAATTTTTTGCTAGGGAAGCCATACGGCCTCCCCAGCACGCTTCACGAGGCACGAAAATCGAAAAAAAAATTTAAAAAAGGCCGATCTCGGGTTCTGTGCCGGCGCCTCCAGTTCAAACCACTCCTGCCACCAGGCGGCCACCGGTGGCTCCCCCATCCGGTCGCCGACCCTGCTCAGCCCCTGAGGGCTCCCTATCCACAGCG
>CM021100.1:727853255-727871909 GCA_007115665.2 Sequoiadendron giganteum
CGACGGTCTGCAGGCCGTCAAATTTATTATGCCCGTGAACCGCTGACGTCAGCATGACATCAACGTCCGTACGGTGGTGTTTGTCCCCTCCTAACCCTAGTTTTCTCTAAAGAAGCAGTTTTTTTCTTTTTTGTATAACTTGGGCATACGGTATCGAAATTGGGCAAACGAGATATCGCCGAAAAGCTGGTTCCGAGCACTTTCATTTGGTGTAGTTTATTTTTCAGTATTTTCCTGTTTTACTGCATTTATTGCTGGTTGTAGATAGAAGTATCTTTCCTTGGGTGTTTTGGAGATTACTTGGATATTTTGACAGTTGGGAGAGTGCTTCTTGCATCTTTGCACTTCATTTTCAGTGATACATCATTTAATAATCGATTGCTGCTTCATAGATTCCAGAGTTGTTCCCGTTTGGAGTTTTCGAGTGTTCCGTGGCATCGGGTCTGCTGTTGCATCATTATGATTCCGATATGGTTTCTTGTAGACAGAAGTATCTTTCCTTGCTTGCCAGATTGCGGTTCCAGTGTTACTCTACAGTGTTCTTCCAGTGCTTCTTTGCAGCATGTCATATCATTGTAGGGGGTTTTTGTCCCACTGGGTTTTCCTCCTCTACCTCTTTCTTGCATTTGTAAATGGGTACCTGATCAGGCCTAGTTGTCCGGGACCCATCTTTGCTTGCATGCATCTTCTTCTAGTGTTTTAGCTTCTTCCTAAGTTCATCTTAAAGGGGGGTGTTAGAGTAATAAGTTATATACTTAATTAATTATATCATACTGGTTAATTAATTAAGTCACTTATTCCTCTAGTTGCTTAAGCTAAACTTAGGAGCATTAATAATTATTTTATTAATTATTAAGTGTGCACACTAGGGTTTCATTTAGGGTTTCCTTTTTAGGGTTTCTTGATCTCCTTCATAAGGATTGATCTCTTTGTAATAACTGAGATTCTGATAATGCATTTTACACTTTGAGGTTTGCATAACATCTTCTTGGTTTTGCATGTCTTTTGCATGTGACAGGTATCCATTTGCATGCAGGTGATCTTGGATTCTAACATTTGAAACATGCTCAAGTTTCTCCACATCAATGATGAAAGCTGACCCACTATTATTCAATTATTCAATGGACAATCTTATGCACATTATTCAAAATTTTTTAAAATCCTAGTGAATCTTAATGGATAATTGGTAAAAAAAAATAATCACATTGGCGAATCTTAGTGAATAATCACTAAAATGGTTCATTAAAATGGCAAATCTCTCCATTAAAAATTTACATACTTGGTCAGTGCAGTTCCCCCATATTTTTTTGGTTTTTTTTAATATTGAAGTAGGGGCCTAGGGGCGATAGCCACCGGCGGGGTCAAGGGGCAGCACCCATTGCGGGGGTCAAGGGGGTAGAGCCCTCTTGTGGGGGTCGAGGGGGAAACGCCCCCTCGTGGGGTCCAGGAACAGCGGCCCTGACGTGCTCCTATCGTGATATAGGCAGGGTTGAGGGGCAGAGCCCCTCACCACCAAGCATAAATTCACTATTGAAAATGCATTGGAGCACACACGGATCAAGTGTTTTTAAAAAATCTCACTTGAAAATCGGATGATTGCAAGTTCATTTCGTGAGTGAATATCGGCATGAGTGAACATCATTGGTGGGACACTTAGGGATGTCTTGTCGATACAACGATATAGAGCTTTGATCAGATGTCTTTCCAGGAGCTTCGCATGAATATTGTAGTTCCCTTCATGATTCTCTGGAATTACACAAGTGGTGTACCTATGCCTTGGTGGACCCCAGGTGGAGTATGGAAGCCTTATCGGTGTGAGTTAACATCATCGGTGGGATAGTTAGGGATGTCTTTCCGATACAACGATTTAATATGCACTTAGTGAATTTCATGACTTAGTGAATTCTATGACTTTATATGCACGTGCCTTTTAAAAAGGTTGTTGAGTCCCAAAATTTGTTTTGGGCCACATGATCAAGTCTAAGCGTGTGGCCCAAAACAAATTTCGGGCCTTAACAACCTTTTTAAAAGGCATGTGCAAATAAAGTCACAGAATTCACTTACAGCCATTCGATTAAAAAGATAATCGATGACAATAAATAATAAAACTATTAAAGGCTAAAATATCCCTAAAATGAAATGGTAAATTATTATTAGTGGCGAATATACCATAAAAATTCATTGTAAGAATATAAAATTACTGGAAAATATAAGTAATATTTGTAATTATAGTATAAAATACTAGCGAATTAATTGAGACAATTTTTTTTTTTTGTTAAAACCTGGCAATTCGGCATCCTTTCTAGCCTATATTATTCACCATTTTTGGAGGTCCCGATTTCAAATATTCACCAATTGGCGAAGATTCGCCACTAAAGTTATCCCTGCTCCAAACAGACGTTCTAGGCTAGACTGCTGAAGAGGACAATCAATAATATAGTAGAGATGAAATTAGAACATGATCCAAAGACAAGGATATCCCCTCCGAAGACAAAGAAGCCTCCTCCAAATGTTGTCCAAAAGTATCGACACTCACACCAAACTGTGAAGAATGATCATGTAGAGAATGTGTAGACATCTAAATTTGATCACTTCCACATGATCAAAATCGTCTACTCTATTCATCTATGTCATTAATAATGATTAAATAATTTATTTAATCATTATTCCATTTTCTGCCTAAGGTTCCTAAAATATTTAATTGAATAAATTAAATACTCTACCTTACACCTTTTTCTTCTCTAAATTAAATAAATAAGACAATTTATTTAATTTACTCATTTGATCTATTTGAATTAAAACTAATTTTTAATTCCTAATTTTCTATCTCTTTGTCACATTCTCCATAACCCTCTTTTAATCCAGATTAAATTAATTAATCTATGATTAGGATGTGCACCACTTAATCAAGATTAGTGTCACATTCTCCATAATCTCCCACTTTCCTGTAATCTCTCATTGTTTATCCTAATCCTGTGTTTGTACAACCTTAATCAAAATCATTAGCCACATTTGGCATAGCTTTTCTAGTCAACCTTTCCACTTGCCTTTTTTGGCCTTGACTCTCTTTCCCATGTGAATTTTTAATTCACATTTGTTCACCCAAGGCTCCTCTCTTCCCCATGTAAATTTTTAATTCACTTTTGTCTTTCCAAGGTCTACCCTATCCCCATGCAAAGTTCTAGAAGGCTTGACTTGTCACTTTACATGTGCCAAGGACTTCTAGAACCTTGGACTTGTCACATCACCCACATGTGACAAATCTCCAGCTTTTTGGAGACTTTCTTTTATCCAATAAACTCTCCTAAGCATGTGAATTTTTAATTCATATTTATTTCTCCAACCACTTCCCCTTTTCCCATGGATATTTTTGAGGAATTCTAAAATTCCTCAAATGTCTCTTCCTTCTCATTTGGGGAGAAAAAGTTCCTTTTTGAGGAAATATTCTCATCCCCCAAGGTACCTACAAGGTACTTGTCCTTCTTCCACCTCATTTCCACATCATTCCACCCTAAGCCATCTCACATTCCACATGTCAAGATGTGAGGGCTTGTGAGTCCTCAACTCACCACAGCCCTTCATCTTGATCTTGTTGGATCAATCTCAACCATTGAACTCTCTAGAGAATTCCAATTGTCCTATAAATACCCCCTTATTTCTCTCATTTTGGGGATCAAGTCTTTTGCTACCAAACTCTTGCCAAATTGTCATTTGCAGCATTTTAGCTTCTCCATAGCATTTTTATCAATCCATTTTGCATCTTGCATCCACTTAACTCCATAGTCATCCAAGGAGCATACAAGATATCCAAAGATCAAGGGCTAGCCAAGGAAGGAGCAGCATGAAGGTATAATCAACAATCAATTTGTTTTATTTTGCTTTAAAATTTACTATTTCTTAGGCTAATCATTTAGGTGTCCTCTTTTGTGTTATTTCCTCTCATTGCATTACTAGTTATTTAGCATCTTACATTAGGACTTAGCATTTTAAGGGATCACATAATGAACAAGAGGGTTAGAGTGTTCTCTCACAACAATTGAATAAGGAGCACCTTCATCAAAGAGAAGAGTAATGATATCAATGATGTCCCCCAAATCTGAAATATGGGACTCCACAAACAAGTTTGAATTACCTATCATGGAGCCATCCAAACTAGTCAAATTTAAAAGACTATTTATGTCCTACTACACTAAATCACAAGGAACTAAAACTATGGAATCAAAAGCATCCTCAGGTATAACAATAGATGGAGATGAAATTCATGACTTAAGAACTAGATGTAATGTGAGAACTCCCAATTTCAAGAAGCCAAATGTCTCCTCTGAATCATGGCTCATATGATCAACATCTGAGGGAACAATATCACCATTAGAAGTAAAATTTGCAAAGGTATACAACCAAGATGAATGATCAACCACCCTAGTAGCAATGATCTCTCTACTCTCCAAGTCTCAAATGATGACTAAATTAGGCCTAAACTCCACAATCCTCCCATCTCCATCATGTGTAATCTAATATATGGAAAGAATATTATTCGTCAAATGAGGAACACACAAAACATCTTGGAAAGTGCTGTCCCCAAAACTAATAGATCCTAGTGCAGTCATGGTAGGAGGATCCTCAAAGAGAGCGATCTGGACCGTGTAGCTAGAGTAACATAACAGAAGGAACACAAAATTTGGAGGCAAATGTAAATAAAAATATTCTTATAATAAGAAATGCCAATTGCATAGTTTCAGCCACATTTGGGCTTACAAATTTGGCTCATAGGCCTGATACAACATGCTCAAAATTAAAGTGCTCATACATGCGAGCAAAAATCTTACAGATAAAATTCTATATGAATCTTAATCTACTTGGACTTGATTCGGTGCTTTTCTAATGATATATTACAAAATTTATATCATATCTGCGGGTCAAAAAAACATCTGCTTCAGTCAAAGATCATTACAATCTCCGATGAAGGAAACGTAACATGTGCAAGAATAGGTTGGCCTCAAATTTGAATTTCTTCCACAGTAGATGCATGTGATGAAGTGTGGACCCAAAATCAAGGTCAGGGACACTCCATGGAATAAATAAAAATGCACCATGAGGATCTACAAGTTACAGGAAGGATCTTTGATTGTTCAAACTAGCCATTAGGTTTTGAAATTATTCTAGGGTCAGTTCCAAAACTGTCACTCAATCTAAAAGCAATAAATTGCAGGAAAAAGATCCAATCGAGCTGAAAACTTGGAGTAAGGTAATTGAACTTGTCCATGATGAAACCATAGGCATGCATGATCTGGTGAACAAACACAAAGAAATACCAGATCTACCAACTTGAACAAGAACAAGAACAAAACAAGAACAAAACTAAGTGAAAATATTTTTGGTTGATGCAAGATTTCCAAGAACCAAGGATGCTCCTGCATTAGACATCTGGGGTTAATCAAAAGTGAGTCCCTCACTTTTTTGGGGCTAAAGGAAAACCAATACAGTCTACTTCAGCTAGAGAAATCCAAGAAGAATCCTCCACTAGTCTTCCTTTCCACTTCACCAAATATTCTTTGTATTGTCTTCCACGAGTCTTTCTCCCATCTGATCGTTGTTTAGGAAGCTCTTCTTCCAATTTTTATTTACTGAATTATGCTTCATGGTATTGATTTAGATCTGCAATGTTGAATATAGGTGATATACCCATGTCATCTGGTAACTCTACTTCATATGCATTTCCTAAATCAGACTTCTTCAAAATCCTACAGGGTCCAAACTTCCTCATCTTCAACTTACTGTATGGGCCAACTAGAAATATTTCCTTCCTCAAATATACCATTCATTCATCTCCAACTTCAAACTCCTTATGTCTCCTCTTTTCATTTTCTCTCTCCTTATACTTCTAGTTCATATCTTCCAACTATTGCTTCATTTGAGTATGCACTTTCTTCATGTGTTCTACAAATTCTTTTTCTTTTGCGCTCCTTTTATCTTGTTTACTAATGTCTCACAATTATGATATACCTCTAGGATGAACTCCAGTAACAATCTCAAAAGGCGTCTTTCTTGTACTCCTATTCATTGAATTATTGTAGGAAAAATCTGCTTGTGCAAGGGATAAATCCCAACTTCCGGTCTTCTCTCCAACCAAACATCTCAGCAAATTTCCCAAAATCATATTTACTACCTTTGTATGTCCATCAGTCTGTGGTGAAAAGTAGAACTGAACTTCAAATATTTCTTCAAATTCTTCCAAAGGGTCCTCCAAAAGTAACTAGAAAACTTTTTATCTCTTTCTGAAATAATACTCCTAGGTAATCCATGCAATCTGACCACTTCCCTAAAAAAAGGTCTGCTACATGTATTGCATCTATTTTCTTCTTACAATGTATGAAATGTGCCATCTTGGAAAATCTGTATACCACCACAAATACAGAATCATTGCATCTCTATGTCTTCGGCAAACCAAGTATGAAATCCATGTTGATATCCTCTCAAGGTCTTTCTGGAACGGTCAAAGGTTTATATAATCCAATATTCTGACTATTTCCTTTTGCAACTTGAAAAAATCTAAAACTTTGCACAAGTTTCCTAACATCCTTATGAATCTGAGGCCAAAAGTAATTATCACTTACTAATGCTACTATCTTATCAACTCCAAAGTGTCCTGCCAATCCTCCACTATGTTTCTCTTTCACCAAGTTATCCCTCATTGAACTTCAGGGTATACACAACTAATTTCCTTTGAAAAACATATCTTCCTAAATGAAATAATCCAACCACTAACTTCTATCCTTTAAAACTGGTTCTTTACATTTTCTCCAAGGTTCTGTAAAATTTGGGTCTTCCTCATACAAGTTCTTCAATTCATCAAAGCCTAATACTTCCATTCTCATCTGTGTCAATAAATTCCTTCTCCTACTCAAAGAATCAACATCTCTATTTGACTTTCCACTCCTATGTTTTAAAACAAAAGTATAACTTTGCAAGAATTCCACCCATGTCATGTGTTTTTTATTTAACTTACCTTGACTATTCAAGTATTGCAAATCTTGATGATCTATATATAACACAAACTCCTTAGACAACAAGTAATGTCTCCACTTCTTCAAGGCTTAAACTATGGCATAAAAATCTTGATCATACACTGAATACATTTCCTTTGCATCATTCAACTTCTCACTGAAATAAGCTATTGGTCTTCCTTCTTGACTCAACACTACTCCAATTGCATTTCCACTTCCATCACAATCTACCTGAAATACCTTACTAAAGTCTGGTAAAGCCAACATAGGTTGCTCAGCCACCTTCTATTTTAACAACTCAAAACTTTTGTCTACTCTAGATGTCCATCTAAAATCCTTCTTATCTCCTCTCATTTTTTTTGTCATAGGGTTGTAAATAGAGCTAAAATTCCTAATGAACTTTTGGTAGAAACTAGCCAATCCATCAAATTATCTTACCTCTCCAATGCTTTCAGGTTTAGGCCACTTAACAATCGCTCTTACCTTCTCAAGATCTATCTTCAATCCATCCACAAATATCACAAACCCAAGATATACCAATTATTCCTTCATAAAACTACACTTCTTGATGTTTATCAACAACTGCTCTTCCCTCAACCTCTGCAAAACTTGTCTTATATGCAACAAATGTTCTTCTCTACTCTTACTAAAAATCAAGATGTCATCCAAATAGATAATTATAAACTTGCCCAAGAATTTCTTCAATACCTCATTCATCAACCTCATGAAAGTACTTAGTGTGTTTGTCAGTCCAAAATGAATTACCAGCCACTCATACAATCCTTCATGTGTATTGAATATTGTCTTCCACTCATCCCCTTCTCGGATTATAATCTGATGATATCCACTCTTAAAATGTATCTTTGTAAAGTATTTAGCTCCACTCAGACAATATAATGTCATCCATCCAGGGAAAAGGAAATCTATACTTCATTGTGATCTTGTTTATGGATATAGAGTCTGTACACATCCTCCATTCTCCATCCTTCTTAGCTGCTAGCACTATAGGTACGACACAAGGGCTTAAGCTTTCTCTAATCAAACCTTTTCTCAATAACTCTTGCACTTGTCGATTCAATTATTCATTATTTGTTGATGTCATCTGGTGTGCTACTTTATTGGGTAAGCTAGCTCTAGGAATCAAATCCATGCAATGACTAATACTCCTTACAGGTGGAAATCCATCAAGTACATTATCTGAATGATGGCTTAATATTCTACTAACAATTCCTTTATCTCTTCAGGTTGTCCTTCTACATGCTTCAAGTCTTCCACCTTCTTAGGCACCAAGGAATAACACATGTTCGCATGTCTCAGTCCATCTAGAAAGATTCTTCCATCAACCAAACAAATTATAGCAACCGTGCAAACCTTAACTTTAGGAACATACTCCAAGGGTAACAAAGTCTTCTTCATCCCATTTCCAACAACAGTATATATGTTCTTCTTTCCATCATGAATTTCCAGTCTATCATACTTCCAAGGTCTTCCCAAAAAAATATGGCATACATCCATAGGCATAATATCACACAAAACTTCATCATGATAATTTCCTATCTTCAATTTCACCAAACATTGTTTACTTACCAATATCTTATGCTCATCTTGAATCCAAGCTATCTAATAGGGCTTCAGGTGTTTCAATATTTCCAACTTCAATTTGGTCACCATTTCTTTAGAAGCCAAGTTCTCTGAGCTTCCACTGTCAATGATTACTTTACAAAATCTACCAGCTACCTTGCATCTGGTTCGAAACAAATTATTTCTCTACAACAGTTCCTTCTCCAATTCACTTTGACACAATACTCTCCTAGTCACCAACACTTCTCCTTCTTCTGGTTGAATAGGTGATCCAACATGATTCTCCTCAATAAAAAAATTTCTTCTATTGTTCTCAGTATTTTGCTTGTCTCTCCCTATTTTCATTCAAAGGCTTTATGTCCTTCTCCACCACATTTGAAAAAAGTTCCCCTGAATACTCTTTTCTCCTATCCTCTATCATCTTTTCTATATCCTTCATTTTGGTAACCACCATATCCTCCTCTTCGATAAGATTTCCATCATCTCTTCAATATGAATTCTCATTCTTACTGACCTCCTTATCCTTGTTTTGATCTGGAAAAGATCCTCTTCCTCCTCTAGTAAAAATTCTTCCTCTATGAAATCTTCCACCTCTTCCTCTCTATCTCTACTCATGTCTTTTATTTAGCTTATCTTCTTCTTTTAGGGCACACTGATATGCTTCTTCCACACTCAAAAAATTAATCAAACTGATCTCATCTTGTATAGATGACCTCAAACCATTTACATATCTAGCTACTTGCTCAATCTCATCCTCCAAATGTCTAGATCTAATGTTCAACTTATAGAACTCCTCAGTATACTCTGCCACACTTGATTCCTTCTATTTCAGATTCTATAACTTCTTGAACAAACTACTATGATAGTCAGTGGGCATGAACTTTGTCTTTAGCTTATTCACCATTCAATCCCATGATCTTATCTTCTCCTTTGCTTTTCTTTTCCTATCTGTCTGGAAATGTTCCCACCAAAGGGATGTATGTCCTCTCAACCTTGTACAAGAAAATTTTACCCTCTTATCTTTTGGGGTAACTTAAAAATGAAAGTAATTTTCCATCTCTATTATCCAATCTAACAATTCATCTAAATCCAACTTACCATTATAATCCAATGGATTAAAATGTGGCTTAGTGTTTACTTTGGTTAGGGCTCTTATGAACCTTTCTTCTCCCTAATCAAGACCAGGTTGTTCTTCTCTTGCAAATTCTTCCTATTCTTCTACTTCTTCATCACTCACATCATCAAATGGTTGACCTCTCCTCTGGGCCATTTCAACTACTTCCAATCTAGCAGTAATTCCTCTCTACATATCCATTACAACTGGGTTTGCATTTCCATGCGCTCCATTTCCTCTACCATTTCTTCTTCATGCCATCTTTACACAAGTCTTCTGCAGCTTTAAGTTGGATCCTCTATTCCCCACCCCACAAAAAAATCTTCACCAAGACTACGCAAACAATCTCACAAGGAATGAATCTTGCTCTGATACCAATTTGGTGCAATCACGATAGGAGGGTCCTCAAAGAGAACTATCTGAACCATGTAGCTAGAGTAACACAACAGAAGCAACACAAAATATGGAGGCAAATGCAGATACAAATAGTCTTATTATAAGAAATGTCGATTACATATCATCAACCACATCTGGGCTTACAGATTTGGCTCACAAGCCTGATACAACTTGCTCATACATGAGTGAAAATCTTATAGATCAAATTTTATATACATCTTAATCTTCTTGGACTTGATTTTTTTATTTTATAATGATCTATTACAAGATTTATATCATATCCATGGGTCAAAAAAACATCCACGTCGACCAAAGATCATTATAATCTCTGATGAAGGAAACTTAATGTGTGCAAGAATAGGTCAACCTCAAATTTGAATTTATTCCATGGTAGATGCATGTGATGAAGTGTGGACCCAAAATAAAGGTCAGGGACACTCCACATAATAGATTGAAATGCACCATGAGGATCCACAAGTTATGGGGAGGATCCATGATCATTCAAACTAGCCGTTAGGTTTTGAAATTATTTCGGGGCCAGTTCCAAAACTCACTCAATCCAAAAGTGATAACTTCCCGAAAAAATATCTAATCGAGTTGAAAACTTGGAGTAAGGTAATTGAACATGTCCATGATGAAACCATAGGTATGCATGATCTAGTGAACAAACACAAAGAAATACCAGATCTACCAGCTTGAACAAGAACAAGAATAGAACAAGAGCAAAACTGAATGAAAATATTTTTTGTTGATGCAAGATTGCCAAGAACCAAGGATGCTCATGCATTAGATCCCTTCCCAATTACACTCATGTATGTATTGTTTCCCATAAAGATAGGAGACATAGTGCAAGGATGAAAAGAAGAGAATACAGACTACGAAGATGCGATATGATGAGATGCTCTCAAATCTAGAAGCCATCTCCCTGATCTTGGACCTGAAAAGGAACAAAGAGCTTGACCTTTATCCTTTTTATATTGTGGGTGATCCCACAAATTTTGTTTACAATTTCTAAGAGATTCTGATTTTTGCTGAAATCATATATTTTTAGAAAATATAATGATTTAAGCCTTAAAAAGTTCCATTTTAAGGATTCCAATTGAAGGGGGTTTGATCAAACCACCTTAGATCAAACCCCCTTGGATAGAACCCTGTTAGTTTTAAACTATACCTGCAACGGAGTCTCCTTTACACCTATCAAAATGTTGATAAAAAATAACTTTTGATTTACCTTTTGGGGGATCAAATGAATTCATTTAAAATTTATTTCAAATGATTATGGTAGTCCTCAAAACGAGCTATCAGATGTATATAATTTTAATATGTTTTGATTTTATTATGTATGTGGTTTTTTAGTTTTATTAAACATAGGTTTTTCACCAAAAATTAAGCTCTTTGTTCTGCACATGTGGAAAAATAGCACATTATCAAAATAAAATTTAAAAAAATATGTTTAGGATGGGTATTTATGTCCTTGATCCATTAAAAATAAATAAAAGTGAATTTCGATACAAAAAAAGGTATGTTGTATACATTCCGCCCATGTTTCAATTGTAATTAGTTTGACTTCAAAACTTGATTAAGGAAAAAATATTTAATAAAACACTATGAAACCAAATGAAAGTGATATATATTGTAGTTAAAAATCTAAATAAAATAAAAAAAAAAAAATTTATCCTTCATACAAAAAAAGTTATGTTGTATACGGTGAGCATCGCTCCTTAAAAATGTTGTTTTTAAAACAAAGATAGTTTTTGAAGGAGATGGAAAAAAGAAGTGCAATATGATTCCAAAAATTTTGAAAAAAAAATATTTAGAATCTATAGACAAAATGTCACAAATCACTAGTTTGCATCATCTTCAAATTCCTTACGGTTCAGCTGCTATAGGAGCCCGAAAGTGAAGATTTAGTTAAAAAAAATCAGTTCAGTGTCCAGTTTGCCAAAAAATTGTAAACCATTATTGTGGGATCACCCTTTTTTTTTGAAGAAGGAGGTGATTCAGACATTCTAGAAGGAAAATAAATCTGATTCTTTTTTAGAATATGTTTCAACTCATCAATATCCTTCTTATAACAATAATGTTCTTCATGTCCATCCTTCTTGCAATATGCACAAGTAGGCATCTCCTTCTTAGATGATTCCTCTTTTGAAGAGGAATTTTTCTTTGCTTGATCTGAATGTTGATTATTCTTTTCTTTCTTCTATTTCTTATTTGATTCTAATTCTTTCACCTAACTAACCAACAATTTCTGAGATTTAGAAGTCTTGATGAGACCCATTGAAATAAGCTTTTGTTCCTCATGTATCAACATCTCAGAAAATGATGTAAATGAAGGTGTAGTATATGCAAACTCCATAGTCAATATATGAGTATGAAAGCTAGAAACAAATGAAGCATAATCAGGACCAAGTTTGTTCATTTTATTGTATACCAACTGAATATCCTTCTTATCAATTCCACATTCTTTACATTGCTCTCTTAGATCATTAACCTTAGTGATGTAGTATTTGATGTTGTCAAAGCTCTTAGGATCAAGGCTCATCATATCATTATCAATTTGATAGCCTCTTACGTCATCTGTAATACCATGCAATGTTTTCAATTTTTCCCAAGCTTCATGAAATGTTTTACATGATTCAATTTGAAACAAAAAATCTTGAAAAACAAGTCTACGAAGACATCCAAGAGCTTTTGTATGTTCAATCATCCATTTTATCTATTTATCTACATTTGTAGGTTCATGTACCTTATTCTCAACATATAGAGAGTGACCTTTTGTCATTAGAATACTCCATGCATTTTGATGCCATGTTGAATAATTATATGATGTGAGAAAAGGAAACTTAGAATGATCCATGAAAATGAGAGAAAAAGAAAATAGATCAAAACAATGCACCAAGAGACTCCCTCCCCCCCCAAATCACTCAATCAAGAAATCCCCCAAGAAATATTTGATTTGTGGCACTTTATATTTAGTGTGTTTACAATTTCCACTTACCAAAAAATAGCGAAGTGGACTTTGATCTTGGTACATGCAAATGCCAAATTTGGCCACAGAATTAAGTATAATTTTTGGTACAAAATGAGATCAATCTAATCATACCACTAAAAATTACAAAAAAAATATGAGCTTTAAAAAAAAAATGCACCCAAAAATGTTACCGTAGGAGCAAGATATGAGCTCCCAAAGTTCCCAAAATGTGGACAAAGTAGCAACACCTATGAGAATCTCCAAATTTTGGAAAAACCAAAAACTGATTGCACGACTGTGAAGAACATGAAATATTATCCCAAATTAAAAAAAAATTGCTCGAAAAAAGGAGCCAAAATGACCAAGTTATGGGCTTCCGAAGTTGAACTGCAAAATCAAAAACTCCATTAGTGAGGGGAGAACAATTGTATTAGCCTACTGACATCATCGCTGATGTGGTGATGATGCCATCAATCCAAGCCATTAAATTTGAAATTTCTTTGGGGCATCACCATCACCGTAGTTGGTATCTCAAAGATGTCATAATATGATGTTTCATAAGGATCTTGAGGGAATCTTGATAGAATCTTTGGGTCGTCAATTTATTTCACTGTCATTGGATTTCTCAAAATGCAGCTACCCAGTTTTGAAGATCGTCGGAATTGTTTGACTGCCAAATTGATGTGAGGGCCCACCAGCACTGTGTGCTGGTGAGTAAATATCCGCCATGTGGTAGGCTTAGGTTGGTCTGGTATGTGCGGTACAATAGAGTGGTATGCTCTGCGGACTTGTACAGTCCATAGAGTGTACAATTTTTTATATTTTTATTTTTAAATTTTTATAAAAACTTATACAATGCCAATAAAAACTGTGATTTTAATTTAATATTTTCAAAAAAACTTTAGAAATTTTTCCATAGAAAAATATTTTATTTTTTTTCAATTAAAAATTGTACCACATAATTATGCGACCTAGGAGCCGTATGGCTCCCTTGGAAAAAACTTTTTTGCCTCACCGGACAACTGCTCCGATTTTGACAAATTGGTAGTCAATCTTAGGGTTTTTGGCCCTTCTGGATGCGATGGCAGGGTTGGACTTGACCCAAAATGCTCCAAAAATGTAGCTACCTTCTAGATCTGGTAACCACTTTTGAGCTTCAAACCCTCATAGATTTGGCCTCATATGTCTGATTTGGATGAAACAAAAGGAAAAATCAACTTTTTCGAACCTTTTGGATGCAATTGTGAGCTCAGATCTACACCAGCAAGCTCTGATATGAACTTGCAATAAAGAGCCAAAAATGGAACCTCCCGAAATCTGGTATCTCTCTTTAGAAAAAGAGTATCCAATGGAACCCAACCCAATCTAATACCATGCTAGAATTGGCTATGGCTTCCAAGATCTTGAGACCAAATGGAAAGCACAAAAAGAGAAAATAGAATGTGACAAGATTAAACTGTATTTTTATCAATATGATTCAATGATATGATTGTGTTGTATAAAGAGAGAGACCCCTTGGTTATATAGCCAAGGTGAGATACAAGATGTCATAGGATTATGACAAGTGTCTTAATCATATGACATGAGACAAATAATCACACTTACCTAGGTTCACATGTGTTACAAGTCAAAAGACAAGATAACAACTAATGACAACTAACACCTTCTAGAAAGATTCATTCCTATGACCTACGTAAACTTAACATGTGTAAATAAGTCCCCTAGTATTGAATTAACTAGGTACAAGACATTATTTACACCAATAGTTTCCAAGAGGTAGTTGCCCGAGATAAATGCAGTAGAGGTATTTTTAGGAAATTTAAAACATCTAGTCAAAGATGATAGGCCTCAACAACCTTAGGGTGAACAATAGCATGAAGGTCTCAATAGAGAAGAAGAGCATCACATGAAGAGATGGATGTTGATAAAGACAAGTCTATCCAAGAATAATAGGAATAGGGACAAACAGAGATGAATACAAAAGTGGAGAACTCTATGGCTCATGAATGGCTCAAAGAAAGTTTAAAGACCATGCCAATTGTTGAAATAACAGCTCTCGATTGCGATATCTTTTTGGCTTCCATAAATAAGCTTAAAGAAAATAATAAGGCTAAGATTATTTATAGGATTTGTAGGGATGATTTTAAAAATAGGGTGGTGCACATTTTCAGCCCATACGATGGACAAGAATAAGGAGGAAATCACTCTTGAAGAGTACATGGTGACATCCATTAATTTGGGCTCTTCTTCCAAAAATTAAGAAGTTAATGATTTGAGGGAGTCTATAGAGACAATCATGCAAATACTAGAGAAGAAATTCAAAGATAAGTAACAATTGAAGAGGCAAGTTGAGGAACTTTGGTGTTATATTAAACATTTGGTGAACCCTCTTCAAATAGAGGCTAGCCCCTTTACACAACCAAGTGTATTGTCAAGGGATGTAATAGATGAGCTTGGGTAAATGAAGTCCTCTACCCAGGTAGCTCAAGGATGGGTTGCTAGGGTATATGAAATAGGAATTCCATTGATTATTGAACTAGTACAAATGTATGAGAGATGCTCAACTATTTGGATAAAATGTAGAAAATTGTGGTAACATGTAGGACGTAGATGATAAAAAAAAATTAAGGATAAACATGTTAATGGAAATTCATGAACAGGTTCTAATTGAGGAAGAAATAATTGCTACAAAAAATATTGATAGTCCTCAATCTTGGCTGGAGGCATTCAAATTCGGAAGGGAAATTAGGGCTAAGACACTTGAAGACTAAACAATGGTTGAGAAGGATCTAAATGACATCTTTTTAGGTTGTTACTTGTTTTTGGAGGCCATGAATGGTAAGTCTCTTGCTAAGGATTACACCAAATTGGATCTGTTAAAGAAATGGTGGAAGGAAAGCTTCACACATGTTTAAGATGGTGTTGTAATTGAAGACCACCTAGAAAATGTAGAAATGCATGCAACATGATGTATAAATTTTAAGAATTCCAATATGATTGGGATAAGATGATTAAAGGAAACATGAAGCTGAGTTGGCCTCCACGTCATATAGGCTTAAAATTATTCCAACTCCCAATCAAGGGGAATTAAATAATATCTTGCAGAAATTCTAAGAATTTATGAAAAGGAAAAAAATGGAAAAGGAGGCAAAATAAGGTGTCCCTGCATAAAAATCAGGGCAAACATTTATTGGGGATCATATGCTAGCTTGGGAAACCCAGGAATTAGTGCAAATTCTTTCTATTTTTAAATGAATAGGGGAATTAAATTAAAAAAAAATGGTATTTAATGTTTTTAAATGTAAATAGGAATTAAATTATATGAGGTCGATCTAATTAGGGTTCCCATCTTGATGTAATCCCAATCATTGATTTGAAAACCCTAAAATTGTAATTAACTCTATAAATATGAGGTTCTTCATCATTTTGTAATTGGATCTCAAATTTTTGTAAAACAATTTGGAGTTAAAACAAAGTGGAGACATTGGATTTGGTGTTCTATTCTTTGTTGCTTCATGTTATTGCATGGCTCCTGCTTTCCAAGTTTAGTTCAAGTTATTTAGTTTTAGTTCATTATTGTTAATGGAAAAGTGTTGAAGAATATTGGATAAGTATTTTGCTCATACCATTTGTAATTTTTTTCTTGTAAGTTACAATGTAGGGTTAGTTTGAGCCATTTTATGCAGTAGTTCAACTGTGAATGTTTGGTCATATTATGCCAAAATCCAGGTATATGTCTAAATGTTTGCAGTCTGAAAATATTTTAAATCCCTTTGAAGATTGCACCATTTTTATGGAGTTGTATGGTTTCTCCTTGATTAAGAAGAGATAGGTTTTATTAGGGATTTTTCCATTTGAAGCATCAACCATTTGCATGATTGTTATTAGGTTTAAAATAAGATCTCTCTGAAACCCTATATATTTTTCTATTTATTTATAAATATGAGATAATATTAGGAAGAAAGGCATCACTCAAGATGTTATATTTATGAAATAAGGTAATTTTAGATTATAGATCTACAATCTTCAATTAGGGTTTGCAAACATTTTGAGATTTCATAAATCCCTTATTCGGTCTTATAAGCTTCCAGTCTTTGTGAACCCTAAATGACCCTTATGATACTAGAAAATAACATCTACCACTAAGTTATTTCTACATAGTCAAGACCTAACATCCAAAACCTTGGGGTCATTTTTTGAATTTTTTTGTAGAAAGTTACCTTTCAAGAGAGATAAAAAACTTGTGTTTTATCTATGTTGTGCAATGAAAAAACACTCATCAACGCCCCTATAATCATTAGTAGAATTTAAACATATGATTTAAATAAACACATTTAACACCATACAGAAGAGAACACCAGATTTATGTGGACAGCCCTAATTAGAGAAAAAACATAGTGATTATTAGCTCACATATATATGAATAGAAACATTGAATACAATAGGCTAACTACCAGAAGAGATCACTACCCAAAAGAGAAGAATGGCTCATTGTCAAGGGATCACTACCCAAAGGACTCACTATCCAAAAGAAAGAAGAATATAAGAAGACTATTATAAAGAGATTCACTATCTTAAAGCAATAAGAAAATACACCACCACAACTATGAACCATTCGTAACCTTTGGCTCATTGCATCCAACAACTTCAGGATCACTAAAATATGTAGACACCTTCTACCACTTCATCTGATAGGCTTAGGCATTTAAGCTCACTCTCATATCACCACACTTGATCACATTTGCATCATACAACACTCGTGCACCTGCCACACACATCTCCAACAAATAACTTTGCTTATATATCCTCCAAATCCTCATAAACCTTCTACATGTTGCCCTCAATAAAATGTATGCACCTCAAACATGAAACCACTAAATAGGATGAAACCAAGGGTGTGTGCACGAATCTGTGATACAAAAATGGTGCCAAATTGAAAAAAAAACCTTTAAGTAGCCAAATTTGGGGAGCGCCAAATTTGGTGCTCACCAAATAGGCTTGGTAATACCAAGCATATTTGGAGAGTTCCAAATTTGGCACTCGCCAAATGGATTGAATTTTGAAATGAATGTTTGTTAACTCTTTCTTCTTCTCTTTCTCTATCAAGGAGATTGTATACATGAAATAAACATTTACATTTACTTTCTTACACTTTTAAGCTATATCTACTTTCTTACACTATAAGCTGACATTTACATATGTACATTTAATTTCTTATACTTTAAGTTATATTTCATGTTTGAGAGTGGTTTCAGGATGTTTGAGAGTGGTTTCAGATCTCTAGGAGTTATAATGCAAAATCTAGTTTTTTGAAGATCTTAAAAATTTCAGACTTATTCAAATTTCAATAATCAACATGTCAAATTTTAGTAATCGGGAGGTCAAATTTTAGTAGTTAGCAAGTTGTATCATCTTTCTCTAACTCTATCCTTCTCTCTAATATTTATCTCTCAACTCTCTCTCTCTCTCTCTCCCTTCCTCCCTCTCTCCCCTCTCTCTCACACACCCCTCTATCTCCTCCCTACATATTCCTTCCTCCCTCCCCTCTCTACTTCTTTCTATCACTTCTCTCTCTCTCTACATCT
>CM021100.1:727872009-727900527 GCA_007115665.2 Sequoiadendron giganteum
AGAGAAAGAGGGGAGAGAGAGGGAGGGAGGGATATGTAGGGATAGAGAGAGGTGATATAGAGAGTAGAGAGAGATATATATAGAGATAGAAGGAGAGGGATGGGAGATAGAGAAATTCAGAGAGGGAGGGAGGGAGGGAGATAGATATTAGAGAGGGGAGGAGATAGATATTAGAGAGGGAAGGAGAGAGAGATAGACATGTAGAGATGTAGTTCTTGAGCTCAAGGGAGAGAGTGTCAGATAAAGGGATGGAGATAGTGAGAGAGAGGTCTAGAGAATAAGAGATGAAAATGAGTGACATAGAGAGAGAAAGATGAAATTTGACCTCTTGATTATTAAAATTTGACTGAGTTTGAATTTTTTTTAAATCTTCTAAAAACTAGAATTTGCATTATAACTCCTAGAGATTTGAAACCACTCTCAAACATCCTGAAACTATATACATGAAACATAACTTAAAGTATAAGAAAGTAAATGTCCATATGTAAATGTCAACTTATACTTTTCCTAGCAGAGAAAGAGAAAATGAAAGAGTTTAGAAAAATGCATTCCAAAAGTCATGAATGACATTTGGTGAGCACCAAATTTGGTGCTAGCCAAATGAAGTAGCCCATTTGGTGAGCACCAAATTTAGTGCTCGCCAAATGGGTTGAATTGGGAAATACTGACCAAATGGGTTGAATTTTTCATTGGGCATCCAACCCAAAGATTTGGACAACCATTTCATGCAAAAGACATGATTTTTTGATAGGGTAACAATTCACACATTTTTGGCTGTGCTCACCATCACATTTGCACATATTTCAATGAACATTTATAAAAAATGGGATGAATTTAGGCTCTCTATTAGCTATCTTAATATATATTTTGTTTACATTTTGATTATGTTAAGGTTTTCATCCATAACTTCTCTTGTTATTGCCTCAGTTTTTTGTCAAAAACCAACATGTGCTAGTTTTAGGATAGATTTTTACTTTTTCATCGAATCGTGAAAAAAATTACATTTTTTAAAACTAGACTCCATCCTACACATGATGAAAAAAAATCAATTTTTGATTAGTTTTCAAAAAATTTACGTGGGAGTAAGCTCAAATTTCATCTTTTTAGGATGTGTCCACTTCGATAATTCATAAAATATTATATATTCATTATAAAAATTATTTGAAAGAGCAGGGATAAACTACATGGTGTTAGCTAATTTCTCACCATTTGGATTTTTGAAATTATAAAAAAAAGTTAATCAAAAAGGGGGGACCCTCAGATGCTATGCTATTTTTTTGATAAAAACAGGGCTTGTTTTGGCCCCCCCTTTTTGAGACCCTTAATCTTCATTATATTTAAAAAAAAATAGTAGCTTAGACTCAGAGCACTTCGACTCTTATTCTTGTTGCATCTTGAAATTTTGAGCGTAATTATCTTCATTTTCTCGTGCAAATCAAATTTTCTGATTTCAAAAAAAAAGGTGACATCTTAAGAGTCTTTTTTGTGTCACAAATCTATGCACTTAACCCCAAACACTTTTGTAGTGGAAATAAGTGAAGTAAGACCACACCAAGGGATAACTAGGAGCCAAATCTACACTGACACTCCCACAAACAACAAACAACCTCCATAATTAGTGCTACTACACCAAGATGGCCAAATCTACACTAACACTAAGAAGCAACCACATACACATCTTTCTAGGTCTAGAAATACCATGTGGACCACATAGAAAAAATTCACAACATCCAAGAATATTCCAATACCATCAGAATATTCAAAAATAATACTACAACCACCTAAAATTAAAGAACACTTTCATTTTATGCAACCAAACACACTACCATAGACATACATCTCACTTACCAACCTTAAAAAAAAATTGAACACCAGATACTCTAGGGAAAGGTAGGAACAAAAAATCTAAGCATGCTCCCAAATTTGTAAGACAAGAAAACCCAATACAGAGAAATGCAGAGAAATCTCATTTCTCCCAAACAACCTTCTTCACAAGCAACACACTATCAAACACAACTTCCACTACCGCATAATCCAGAACCTAAAACTCTAGATATAACACCTTTGAACACTTTTTATCATCACATCCAAACTGCACAAGCATATCTTCAACCATGAAGAAATATGAAGCACAACACTCAACACACCTCTATCACACTATACACTCTTTTATTCAAATTTTCTCAAAAGCACTTGGAAACCAAGTGAACTAGCTACATTAGAAAAACCGCAAACACCTGCTTAACATATCTACAACATCTGCAACACTTGCTCTATACCAAAAACACTTCTCAACATGACCACACTAGATGTTGACATTAAATCACAACACTAATGCAATAATCTCCAATAATATCCCTAACTATATTGGCAATTGACATTAATGAAAACACTAATAACAAAACTAGAAAATATCCAAAAAAGGACACCTCCAACAACAAAATTTGATACATCCGTTTGGACCTCAAAGGTCCTACTAAATTCTGGAAAATCTAGGAATGGCTATGCGAAATTTTTCTCTTTCAATTCCTCAAACACTTTAATATGCTTCTTAGTTCATTTCTAACCTCTTTCTTTCTTCAATAGGTCTATTAAAGGGGCAACAATCCTAGGATAGCCTACAATAATTTTTTTATAATAGTTGGCTAAACCAAGGAATTGTCAAACCTCATGTATATTCTGCAATGACTCCAAATCTTGTATTTCCTAAGTTTTTAAAGGTTTGGCTTAAGGTACTCAATGTCTACTACATGACCCAAAAATTGAACCTCTTGTTGAGAAAAAGAGAACTCCTTTTTGAAAAAAACATGGTACTCCCTTAGTAACTTGAACACCTCAATTAGAAACTCTTGATGTTCCTCAATGGTCTTACTAAAAATTAGTATGTCATCTAGGTATACCAGAACACACTTGTCTAAAAATGATATGAAAAAATTGTTAATTAGGGTGCAAAAGGTGGTTGGGTCATTCTAGAGCCCAAAAGGCATAACCAATAACTCAAACAATCCATACCTAGTAGTTATTGGTATCTTTTCCTCCTCACTAGCAACAATTGTGATCTAGTAATAGCCTTGCATCAAATCTAGGTTTGTGAAGTACTTATCCCCTATAAGATGGTCAAAACAATCAATAATATGGGGAAAGGGATATATTTTCTTGATTGTGTTCTTATTCAAGGCTTAAAAATCTACACACAACCTTAGTATTTCATCTTTCATTTTTAGAAAAAAAGAATTATACTTTCATAGGGCAACCTAGATGGGAAAATTTACTTGAACTCAGCAAGCTCAGCTAGTTGTTTCTTTATCTCAACTATCTCTGGTCTGGGTAATTGATATTATGATCTTGTAGGGGTCCTGGCCCTAACTTTGAGCTCAATCTGGTGGTCAAATGCATAACAAGGTAGCAACAAAGAGGGCAATTTATCAAGAATCACATCAAAATACTCCTTGATAACCTTAGCCACAACTTTAGGATTTGTGGGAGCCAAGAGATCACCATCATCCTAGTGACCTATTAGGCCAATGAGGTATATCAAGTAATTGTCTTTGTGAACTACTCTCTCGAAGCTAAGTGGTGACAAAGAATTCTTTGTTTCTAATGAGTTAACCATTTTCAACAAATAGGCTTGGCATTTGTCTAGGAAAAGAAAATAGATAGAGAGATATATCTAAGGAGATATAGAGAGATAACTTAGGTATCTAAGGAGAGAGAGAGAGAGGTTATCTCACTATGGTAGAAGGAGAAATCGAGAGATGAAACCAACTCAGATTTTTTCTTAATATATAAGATATGACTAATAAAATGAAAGAGAGAGGCAGAAGTATCTACACAGAGATAGATAGAATAGACCTATCTAAGGAGAGAGAGAGGTTAGCTCACTATGGTAATAGAAGAGAGGGAGAGATGAAACCAACTTATATCTCTAATTTCTTAATTTTTATAAGATAAGAATAGAAAAATGAAAGAGAGGGAGGAGTATCTGAGGAGAGATAGAGAGAGTAGGTATCTAAGGAGAGGGAAAGAGAGGGTAGCACTACATGTATGATAGAAGGATATAAGGAGAGATGAGAGAGGGATATATAAGGAAAGAGAGAGAGAGGGTAGAATTATGGTCATGACCCCAAGGTAGAACCTAAGAGAGAGAGAGGTATCTAAGGAGATAGATAGGTTAGGTAATTAAGGAGAGAGAGAGAGAAAGAGATAACTTAGTTAACTATGTTAGAAGGAGAGATGGAGAGATGAAACCAACTCATAGTTAGATAAATTTTCTTAATATAAAAGATAAGAATAATAAAATGAAAGAGAGATAAGTATATAAGGAGAGATAGAGAGATAAATTAGGTAACTAAGGAGAGAGAGAGAGGTTAGCTCACTATGGTAGAAGGATAGAGGGAGAGATGAAACCAACTCATAGTTAGAAAAAAAATTATGTACAAGATAAGACTAATAAAATGAAAGAGAGGGAGAATTATCTAAGGAGAGAGAAAGAGAGGATAGTGCTACATGTATGATAGGAGAGAGGGAGAGATGAAACCAACTCATAGTTCTAATTTCTTAATGTACAAGATAAGACTAATTTAAAATGAAAGAGAGAGAGAGAGAAGTAGCTAAGGAGAGATAGATAAATTAGGTATCTAAGGAGAGAGAGAGAGAGAGGGCATCTCACTACATGTATGATAGGAGAGAGGGAGAGAGAGAGGGGTTTCATATAAGGAGAGAGAGGGTAGCCCTATGTTTATGCCCCCTAGGTAAAACTTGAGAGAGGGAGAGAAGAGAGAGAGAGGTAGCATTATGAATGTATGGTAAATTGAACATGGTTTATGTTCTTAGCTTTCTTTAAAGAGAAACCCACTCATATAGAACTCTAATTTCCTAATGTAAGATAATCTAAGTACTAATAAAATGAAAAAAATCTTGCTAAATTTTATAACACAAAATAGTAGAACTTTCACTTTGAAACCTTATCAAATGTTTAATTTACTTAATTAAAACACATTGCATGTTCAATGAGCACTATCTTGGAGATAAGGTAGGAGGGAGATAGAGGTAGGTCTAAGACTTAAGTATACATTCAAAAAACCCTAAAATAAATAAATAATTGAGCGTAATCCCATGTAAACCTTTCAATATAATCAATTACATGTTGAAAATCATCATACCTAAAAATTTAGCTCTTCTCTTGTTGAGATAAGTCCTTTTTGTGTATTTTTTGAATCGAAAAAATAAAATAAGATAACAAATTATTTATATGGATTTTTTTTATTGGAAGGATTTCGACCGACAGCCTTTTGACTGACATGTTTTTGATGGAGCATGTTTCAACCAAAACATTTTCAGTCGAAAAGGTTTTGTCCGAAACTATCTATCTGGAATCCTTGTTGGAAGTCAACTCATCCTTTTTTAGAAGTTTCTAAAAAAAATTGTTGGCAGTTATTGTCATTGATGTCAACACTAATTGTTAGTTGTAATTCATGTTAGTCCAAGTTGATATTGGTTTTATTTGTTACATTTAGTTTGGGATAACATTGGTTGGATGTCATGCCTTATCAAACAAGTATTATTGTTGGTGTTCATATAATGCATTATTACTATTAGCAGAGTTGTTTTCATGATAATAGATTAAGATTTTTGGATGAATATTTTGTAATTTCTTTACAAATTATAAAATAGGGACTTCAAACATAGCTATGATGATAATTTTCTCTCCTCTTGGAAAGGGGAGTCTCCCTTCTTACTTCTTATTAGAACAAAGAGTAAACTACACTAAAATAAAAGTATTTACATTAGATTTAACTATGAGGGGTGTGTTACATTTTCCATTTTCCCTTCTTTCAGAAAATACATTTACAATGTTCCAGAGTAATATTCTGCAATGTTCTACACCTCAAAATATCTACCAAAGCAATAATCACCAATATTCTTGATTAAATGTAAGAGTAATCAAAGAGTACCAGTACACCTAAATTATGAGTAACCAGAAGACACACAAAGCCACAAAGTATTCTTTCTTCCTTCTATGATAGTTTTAAAGTAACAAATGATGTACATTGTAGAAAAAAGTCTATCAACCCACTTCACCAATAGATCCACACACAAAGTGAATAACTGCAAGCCCAAAGTCTTGATATTCCTCACTTAGAAATACTTAAATCACACAATTTCAAGTAATAAATATAACTCAAAGTTTTTATATTCTATCTTTAACATCCTTCCAGTCATAAGAAATAATTACCTCTTATCCAATTACTAATAAGATAAATTAGCAAGAATGAGGTAATAACATTCTAACTCATACAAAATTGATTTAAAACAAAGGTTGGAGTCAAAATTCACCTCCTTTTATTAATTGAATTTGAACACAAAGTTTCAAAGTTGAGTCACAATTTGGGCAACACTTCATTGCATAAGATTAAAGGTACCTAATGCAAAACAACTCTCTCATATATATAGAGGAGAGTTGAGAGCTAATCTAGGAAAAGAAATAACTACTTTGACTTATTAAAAAATGAGAGTCCAATTTGATTTGGGACTTCTCTATTTTATATGTAATTAATTTTTTGAAAAACACATGTAAATTTTTCGAAACTAATTACAAAAAGCATGTAAATGATCAAAACTAAAATAAGGAAAAATCAGCCTTCTCCAACGTCCTTCATCAGGAAATCATCATACTTCTTCATGATGACATGAACTTCATCTTTATTCAGGCCTCAAGTATGTTTGGAAATGGAAAGGAACCTTAGGATTAAATCCTTTAGTGTATCACAAGATTCATCCTTCCTTCATAAAAATACTTTTAAGTTGTCCAAGGTTAATTGAATGTCTAGCAACTTATCCATCGATGCCATTGAAAAGGATTGATCTTTAAATTCCTTTTGGATCATGTTGGTAAATTCTTGGAAAGCTATCTTTGAGGAGAGGACCTTATCATCATCATCACACAACTTACAAGGAAGCTCTTCAACCCTATTGATAAGGTTCAAGTTGTTGTCCTTGATGACTTCTCAAGCACTTTACAAGTCATTAATCAAATATTTGATGGCATTTACTTTATGTATCATAGTCTCCTTCACCTCTACATACATATATTGATTTGGAATGATTCCAAATTCCTCTAGCATATTTAGTTCGAGATTCTTTATTTATACCCAATCCTACAAAAAAAATTCCATATCTTCCTTTTCTTGAATAAAAGCATCACCAGTTTCATCTAACTCTGATTTTATGGCTTCTATCCTTTTCATTCTTTTTGCTGAAGATACCAAGAGTTTAGAACCTTGTGCAACCATCTGGTCCGAGAATTCACCAACCAATCTACCCCTCATGTTCAACTTCTCCACCTTCTGAATCATAGGGTCCTCAATACTAGCATCCACTGGTTCAACAGACTTAGAAGTTTGGGTAATCTTTTGTAGTACAACTATCAATTGTTCTATCTTTGCTTTGTAGTGACCCTACACTTTCTTGACTATATCAAACTTATCAATAAGAGTATTCAATGTTGATTGGGCATCTTATTTTGTAGGATCATGTGTGATCTTCCCCAATTCTTGTCATAGAATAGTCTAAGATATCCACCTCTTCCTATGGTTTATTTGGAGCGGGTTATGCCATCTCCACGTACCTGTTACCCTCATTGTGGAACAACAAAATTGAGAGAGTCTTTTCCTTATTCTTGGTTCTTGTTTTTGTAGATGTAAGTTGTGTAAAGTCAAACTCCTCTAGGGAGATGGATTCTTTTCTCATCTTTGGTGTTTGCGATGAGAGCCAAGGTGGGAGTGCTGAACTCTCTCCTAGATTTGTATCCATTGTTTGAGATTTTGTCATTGAACTCAAAAAATTAGTGGTTACGATAGGAGTGTTAGTTAAAATAGCACTAGGAATATCAACACTCAACACTTGAACATACCCAGTCATGAATTTTTCAAAGTCAAAATGAGATGCAATGTCAAAAGATGAAGAAGAAAAGATTGAAAAAGACATTGGAGATCCTAACACATTATCCAAACCATGTTTGAGAATTTCAAAAATAGACCCTAAAGGGGATTAATGGATGGTTTGGATTGATACTAAGGGGGAAATATGAACAGTGACTATAATAGTTGGCAAAAATATATTAGCTATTATAGCAGGACTGTCAAGAACAGGTGAAGTCATAAGAGGATTAAGAGAAACAATGATAATGGTTAAGAGGAGATAGGTGGTTCTTCTGGAATTTCCTCATGGGGATACATTTATGATTCCTCATATCATTCTTCTACTGCTTGCCTCTCCTCTTGCATAGATTCCTCATGTCCTTCATTAGATTGCTCTTTTGTGGTCATTTTTCTTTTCTTACTACCACCTATGACCACCAACTTGATTTTGGGTCTGGATGGCCTGCTTGAACTTGGAACATCACTCTTGTTCTTGGTTCTCAATTCAGATTTCTTACTAGTAGGATCTTGAGTTTCCTCTCTTGACACAAAGAGAAAACATTTCAATTGAATTCCCCTTTCTTGTAGCCAAAAATTGGTGTTAGAAAGAATAGGTTCAAATATTTCATAGATCAAGGTTACCTCTTTCTAAGACCATTGAATGGGAGAAAGAGGAGATCCTACAATGTTTTTATGTTCATAGGCTAGATCTAGGATGTCACCATCATCATCTATGCCTTTAAGAATGTTTTCCAAATCTATCTCTTCAATCTATTTAAATGTGATCTTGCAATAGTCCAACTTTCTGATATCCTCATCTATCCTGATATCAACCCATGTGTCCTCAATTTGGTGCACATGTGTATAGGATTTCTTGATTTGATCCTTCATACCTTGGTAATTGAAATCAAGCCTTCTCTTGAGCATTTTTAAAGTGACCTATTGCATTTCAGGCTCAACAACTTTGGATTTAGGAGAAGTTTGAATGGAATACCTGCCAATTACCAATGGAAACTTGAATCTTTCCTTGTGGGATTCTATTTGCTTGATATGCACTCCAATTATTTGTTGAAAAAATTGTATCAAGACAATATTATCATCGGGGTAGCATGGGAGCATATACAGATACTCAATAAAGCAACCAACTTGTAGATATGTGAAAGTAAGAAATTGAAGATACATACAACCATACTTATTCACAACATTCCAAGCTTCATCTAATACTCTTTTCCTGTCAAGATCTAGATAAAATGCACACATGAATGGAGCAAAGAAAGCACCATTCACCCTTCAGAAATGGTGAATGCTTTTGTTTAGAGTTATCTGTGAAAAATAGTTATACACTTGAGTCACCCTTTTGTTTCCCTCTATTGTAAAATTTGGAAAATTCCTTGTTGCTAGAGTAGCATATACCAAGTATGAAGTCATATAGAACTTTTTTGTTGTAAGAACCTTGGCCAATTGTTCATGAATGGAATTGTGGATTTATTTACCCCAAAAGATCTGTTGTATCCTCTTTAAATAATCTTAACGTAGGGATACATCTAGTTTTCAAAATTGGATGAGATAGGAAAACCGATCACTCTACTGAGAAGAGTGATTAGATTATTTAACTCTTTAATAAAATTGATGCGTGGCAAACTCTTGGACACCTAGAAATTATTGACCAAGGTGTCTTCAACCATTTACTATTGATTTCCCACTTAGCAGTGTTTGGGTCTTTATCATACTCATCCTGTGCAGATTCTTGAGAGATTTCCACATATCTATCAATTCTCGGACAAATGAAAGACTTGTCAAATAATTCGACATCCAACCTTATGATCACATTCCCACTTTCATCCTTGATGCTTCTTGTATCCTTTTCATAGTGAGAAGAAACTTGCAAAAAAAAATTAGGTTTTGTGCTACAATAGGAAAGGAGGACACCTATTGGATATTGCTTTGAATAATAGACCTCGTACCATTGTCCAATGGTTATTGTTTAGTCCTCTATGGAAAAACTATCACATGTCAACATGCTTGATTTTTGTGTCCTTTATATCATCAAAATTTGATGTGACCATGGTGGTTGGAAAGACTCCTTGATACTTGTATTTCATGGCTTTTCACTTGCTAGGAGATGAATCTGGTGTTTGAAGAAAACAATGTCTTTGAAGAAATGCAGATGTGAAGTTCTCAAAGTACATGCACAAGAAGCTACATAGAAAATTCATGGTTTTTAAATGATGGGAATATTTTAATATTGGAAACTACAAAGGTGGGTAAATTCAAAGTGATTGTATGAATTTTAAGGGCTTGAGAGTGATGGATGCAAAAAATGGAGTGCAAGCAGTCAAATTGCTAAAAGGGAAAAATTTTCCTAGTGTTAGATTATTTTTGCATAATTTTGCTAGGTTGCTAAAAATCAGTGCCTCTGCAAGTGGATTTTATGTTTGATGTGTTAAGTCATAAAAAATTGGCACACTTGCAAACTTATAATGGAATTTTCAAGAAATTTTTACAAAGTCATTAAATTTCAATGACATGACAATTTGGAAGATAACTTCATTTCTCACAAAGTCAGAGAAAATATTCAATATTGCATTTGGGAAGTTCAACTTGAGTGAAAGTTCAGTGAACAATTATGACCTTGCATGTGAAAACATCTCACTCTTCATAGTGTTATTTCAGAAAATTTTCCCGATCATACTCATTATAACATAGCGATGAATTGCACCATCGATAAAAAATGTTGACAATACAAATGACTTGGGAGTTAAGATTTATACGTGAGTGGTGTTTTTTGATGCCTATACAATCAAACACTTAGTGGAATTAAATGCACCATCGGTGAAAAATACCAATGATGCATGGAACATGAAACTTGTTAAGTCAATGCAAGGTTAGGGAAAAACCTTGACCTTACATGTGATAAATGGTGAAGCATGTGATCAGGTTTATATTGTTTAGGTAGAGAAAAATAACACCCACTCAACATTTTGTGAGACCCATAACATATGAAATGCCACAAAAAACTTTCATCTTTGAATGTGATAGATGGTTCAAACAATCTTGTTTCAATTTGTTTTCAATTCAAGGAATGTTAATCAAAGGAAGATTTGAAGTGTTGAAACATTTTGTGCACAATGGGATTTTACATCCACGTTACATAGAAATCTAACAAACCATTTCCAAGACTTTCTACCATTCAATCAAAGAAGACATTGAATCAATTGTTGTTTGAAAAGAAAGACATGTAAATGGGTCAATCATCAGACCAAAATAAAAAAATGAAAAAACCCTATGACAAGAAACAAAGGGTATGAAGCTAGGGTTGTGGGGAAAACAAAAATTAAAAGGAAAAATGATATATACATAGTAGTCTCAATCTTTAAAATAAAACAAATCTAGCCACAAATACAAAAAAACAAATTTTAACAAAACCCTAATCATAATAACAAACATAAATAACACAGGAAAAGGAAAAACAAATGCACATACCCGAAAGGGAAGGACATATGAAAACCCTAGAATTGATGAAAATCTAATTGCAAATCCATGTAAAATCTGAAGAAAATCATGTAGAGACTCATAATGAATGCTTTTTTGGAAATAGAGGTTGAAACAAATGAAAAACAAACTAAAACGAAGCCGAAACCGATTTTAAATGCCTTCAAAACATAATTAAATCTGCATTAATTATTACAAACTCATGTGGAGTCCAGAATTGAAGGGACAAGAAAAAAGAAACACTAATGCAAGTTGAAGCTTTGTTAAGTAATATGAAAGGTCACTAAAATTAATCGACCTTGCAAAGCTTTTATTTTTTGTATTTTGACTTGCAAGGGCGTTGAAATTTAGCACTGGACTGCAAGTGTTAAAAAAATTCTAACTCCCAACAAATGAGTTTTCACAACTTGCACCAAAAGGAAAATTTTGATAAACCAATAAAGGGTAACACTCATAATGACTTTCTAGGTTTGGGGGATCATGCACGAGGAAAAACATGATTCACCTCATTTTGTGTGCTTAGAGTGTGTGGGCTATGAAATGAACAAGTTTTGTAGAGATTATCCCATGAATTAAGCACAACTAAATTCATGGATAACAAAGATGAGGATTAGAAGTATTAAGATGAGGATAAGAAGCATAACTAATATTGGAGAGATGCTTCTTAAGGTCTATAATTAGTCTCTTTCTCTCTTCTGATGTTCTTGGTAATATATTTTTTGCTAAAAGGAAGTTATTGTCTTCACAAGTTTCTCAAATGTTCCTAGTTCGGGAAGTTGCATTAAAGTTTGTCCAAGAGAATGTTTTGCATTCCTTCATTGTTGCAGTTCTAGTCTTGTGGGTTGGTATTCAATGTCAATATTTTGTGTACCTTGCACTCCTATCTTTTCAGGTCACCTATTTTGTAGAGGAGGTTCTTGTGAATTGCAAAAGGTTAGTAGTGTTGCTTGTTTTCTAGATTGGTCTAGGAAATGCTCCACATTTCTCTAAATTGATGTCTCTTCTCCTATGGATTAGTGAGTTCTTTCACAATTTATGTGCAATGTATCAATTCCAATATCATATACTGAAGTGGTCCACAAGATATTCTACAAAAGTCACATCATCAGGTTATGTATTTTGTATTTGTTGAATAGAGTTTTCCATACCTATTTGATTTGTGGTGGCTATTGATGGCATCATAGTATGAAATAAGTATATGGAACTAATTTTAGATGTTCAAGGAATATACCTATGAAATTCACATGTTTCTAATTGGCCATTGTGGTGATTCATTATTTATTGAATCATCCCTTTGGGTTATTTGTGGATATTTGGCCAATAGGGTGATGAGTATAGAATCAGTCCACTATTTTTACCTTATAATTTCCTTTTTATCTATATCCTTGTCCCTAATCCTATCACCATTTTCTGAAGGAACCTTAATATTTAATAAAATAAGGAAAGAAGTTGGGGATTGATAATTTATTGAAAATCATGATAAATCTAATTGTTTTGTGGTAGGAGATGGTTCGAAAGGAAGTTGAAGGTTGTTACAAACACGAGGACCTCAGGAATCTAATGAAGTGAAACTAGAAAAAAAAGATGTTTAGACTCTTTATTTTAGTTAAAGTTGTTTTAGTTTCATGCTAAAATTGGCCTACAACCTTTTATCAATCTAAAGACTCTTGTTTGTGACTGGCCAAAAGGCTAAACGAACAAAAAAAACTCATCTGTTGTTTTTAGTATAATCAAATGATATATATATGCATGATGAAAACATAATATCAATAGATATAATTGAGAAATCAGATCCGCTTACTAGAAAGATCGACATATTCTTCTGTATCAGTCATTTTATTAGATGAGAATTAGCGTGGAGTAGATTGATGTTTCATGACTTCCATCATTCAATAATCAGCGAAGGCATGGACCACTTCCTCGGTTATTGGTGATTTCAGCATTAGATTTATATGCATGGTAATGTGTGCTTTATAGTCATTTGATTAATTTGATTTTTGTGATTAAATGATTGGTTACTATTTATGAATTGATTCATTCATTGCAACTGTGTAATTGATTTTGTCTTAATTCTATTGTTTGGATCCTTGTTAATTCATTTAGTATCTATTGATATGTACATTTAATCGGATGAATGACTGCTAGTGTGAAAACAATTTGGTATCATAGAATGGAATCGTAAAAAGCTAAACATGGAAATGTGAGATATTCTATTATAACTAGCATCCTTGATTTTGTCTCTATCATACTTTTTATTCTACTTTATAGAATTTTATTTCTCTTTTGTTTTATGTTGGTGATCTATTTTTGTTGCAGAATTATCTCTTTACAAGTTCCTATCACATATTGTGATAGGAAGTCTGCCAATTGGAATTTTTCTTGAACACAAATTTCATTAGTATGCATTCATCAACCCTTGGTTTCTAAACTGTAGCTCTTCGGCATACTGCCATGACACAGTTCAAAAGATTACATTCCCAGATTGACACTTTAAGATAAACTAATGAAACCATTTCCAAGAACTTAAATTAAGCCTATTTCAAAATAAATTAAACACCATAGTTTAGTCCAATAATTTTAGCATCGTTGCCAGGGGATGGTGTTAAGGACCTGCATTTGTAGTAAACCAAGTTAGGAACATTTCCTTAAGGAGAAAATTCACACTATTGTTTGGGTAATTATCCTTAGCTTTCATTGCTATAGGTCATTAGGTGTATGAATCGTAATAGAGATAATAAGGGAAGATTTATTAGGAAAGAGAAGGGAAGTAGTTCACAACCCGAAAAATCCAAAAACAAGTCAACACCATCCATTGAGGAGCCACAACCTAAGAAATTGCAAGATAATTTCAAAGCATTTGTCAAGAAGGGTAGTCCAACTCAAGAGGAAGTAAAGTTTAAATTTCCTTTGTTACAATTACCTGAACCCAATTTAGAGAAGTGTGTTATTGAGACCATTTTTGTTCAAACACCTACAAATACCCAACCAAGCTCTTCTGAAATATTACGCAAAAAGGTTGAACAAATTCTTAGGGGATCTCATGGAGAAGAAGTAGGACCATTTTCTAAGGAAGGCCACAAGCCCTTTACAACCCATTTTACTCCTTAGGCATTTCAAGTTATGGACCCTAAAAATAAAAATGACAACAACAACAACAATAATGAAAATCATAATAGGGTGTTGGCCAACAACAACCCGATTTATTTTGAGTTTCCAATTATGGATCTCAGGAGAAATGCCCACATGAAAAATATTCCTCATTTTGCTTTACCTATTTTTCGTGATCTTTCAGTAGAAGATCTTGATATGTTTTTTTTTGAATTTGATGTGTTGTGTCATAGTTTTGACTATCAAAATAACACACAAAAACTCAAATTATTTCCAGCTACATTGAAGGATGCTACTTTGCGATGGTTTATGAACCTTTGTAACATCAGAATGTGGGTAGTTATAAAGAAACTATTCTTGAACAAATATCAATAATATTGCAAAACAAAAGAGGTTTGGGATGAGATTTTTCATATGGATCAAAAAAGAGGAGTCCATAGAAGACTACCTTGAACGTTTTATGTTTAGTCTTCAACGATCTCGCCATTAGGAACAAAATGATGATACTATTAAAATGTTATTTCTTAGAGGCATACGAGATGATGTTATGGAAGCATTGAATTTAATAGGAAAATGAAACATTTCTAAATTGGAATTTACTAATATTTGTGATATTTTCAGGAATTATTCGAGGTCACAACGTTTGGGAAGGAGTTATCCAAGTAAATCTTATACCACAAATAAAACAATAGGTATCACGAAAAGGGAAATAGGTAATTTACTTGAGGACCTTAAAACAGATTTGCTAAATCATATGGGGAAATAGATAGATACTCTTTACACCCGTAGGAAGCAAGAAGAAGTTGAGAAGGCTTTAGCTATGTTTTTTCCAGTATGTCATAAAAAACATGGTAGTGAAGACTGCCCATACAATAGGATAAACATTTAATCCTTAGAAGAGGCTAGTGAGCCCTCTACACTAAAACCTTTCCCTATAGGAATGCCCGAAATGGAATATACTAAGGAACCTATCTATTACATGGCCCCTAGGCAATCTTTTCCACCATGGGCCATGCACCCTAGTGTGATGAATGATTATCTTCTTTCAAGACCTAGTCAAACCAACCCATACCAGTCCGGATGGAATGGGGGATGGCAACAGCCCCCATACCCTCGGTGGATGCCAAAATATTTGTATACTTCACAGCCATGGAAACAGGCATGGAGGCCACAACCACCACAAACATCAACATATCAACAACCATTCCCATTTCCACCGCCTTCTATGGTTAACCCTTACATTCAGTCACAACAACTTCTTCTAGGGTTTCCATCTTCAACTGCTCAACCTACAAATCCAACAAATCATCCACCATAGGCACCAAGACCTACATCTATGCCAACTCAACCAAATCCTAACCCCAATAATAAGGCTACTCAGCCAGTGTATAACAATGATCCAATAAGATACTCCACTTATCCCATAAACACATTAGAGATAGATGGAGTCCAGTTGAGGTCAGGGAAGGCTCTTTTGGGGCCCACTATTATAGAAATCAATGAAGAATCCAAGCCAAAACCAATTAAGGAACCACCTTTTCCTGAAAGATTTCAATCTAAACAAATACTAAGGAAGGGTGCTCAATCTAAATTTGATTTGGTAAATGAATTACGCAATGTTAATATCAAAATTCCTTTATTGCAAGCTATCAAGGATATTCTGATTTACATAAAAATGATTTGTGAACTATGTACTCAGAAGTAGAAAAAGAAACAAGATCCAAAGACTATTCAAGTCATTGGACAATTAGCAGATCTTATGCGTGGGAATTTAACCATTCCAAAATATTTTGATCCAGGGAGTCTGGTCATTAAGGTAACAATTGGTAAAGTAAGTATTCCTAATACTCTTGTGGATTTGGGTGCTACAATTAATGTAATGACAAATGAAACAAAGGAAAAAATTTCCTTGGAAGGACTTAGGCCTACTCCTATAGTTCTACAAATGGCTGATAGATCTTTGGTTAATCCAGAGGGAGTAATTGAGGATGTAATTCTTTCTATTGATTCATGGGAATATCCGACTGACTTTGTGATTTTATAGCCAAAGATTAAGCTGGGGGGATACCCCCTAATTCTGGGACAACCCTGGTTAGCAATTGCGAATGCCTATATTAATTTTCGGTCAAGGGATATGGCCATTTCTAATGGCAAGCACAAGAATTAGTTAACTATATACCCACTAGCACAACCTTTGTTGGAAACAGAAGATCCAGTTTAGATTGATAGTGAATTGGATGAGACATTACCAATTCTAACTATTGATAAAGCACTAGATATGGGGGAACCCATAGAAGATAATGTTCTTGTTAACTTTATTCTTAATAGGTATACATTTGATAAAGTTTTTGAAAACATGGTTCTCCACTCAGGTATAAATACTCCATGTCCTTTTGAGAATTTTCCATTGGTTGGTAATTCACAATCTCTCCAATATTTTATCACTTTACATAAATTGCTACCTCATAATTGCTTATACGGTTCATTTTTATTTTCTGATAAGCCATCTATTTTGCAAGCCTTAGCAATTAATTCACTTGTACAATCTGAAGCCATGGAAATTTTGCCTAATCGTACACTTAATATTAATCCACAGTTAACCCCTAAACAAATCCAAGACCTTATTACCATGCTTAAAACAAATAAAGATGCATTTTCTTGGGAATACCAAGATATGCATGGTATTCATCCTGATACCTGTACCCACTATATCTATATTGAAGATGAAAGACATCCAATTAGGTAGCCACAACGTTAGATTAATCCTATGCTACATGAAATAGTTAAGGAGGAATTACAAAAGCTGTTAAATGTTGGGTTTATATATCCTATCTTAGATAGTCAATGGGTTTCTCCTTTAGTTGTGGTCCCTAAAAAAAATGGTAAATGGAGAATTTTTGTGGATTATAGAGCATTAAATAAATCTACGAAGAAGGATCATTTTCCATTACCATTTATTGATCAAGTATTGGATACTCTTGTAGGTAATAAATTATTTTCTTTTCTAGGTGGATTCAGCGGTTACAATCAGATTTGGATTGTAGTGGAAGATCAAGATAAAACTAATTTTACTTGTCCTTGGAGGACTTTTTCTTATAGAGTATTGCCATTTGGTTTGTGTAATGCTCATGCTAGTTTTCAATGGGTATTCTTGAGCATTTTTGCAGATCTTGTCAATGATTGTGTAGAGGTATTTGTGGATGATTTTACTGTTCATGGTAATACTTATGAGGAGGCCAAAGCTAATTTAGAAAAATTACTTAAGCATTGTATAGACACTAATTTTTCATTAAGTCATGACAAATGCTATATGCTTATGACTGAAGAAATTGTGCTTGGCCATTATATTTCCTCTAAAGGTATACAAGTGGATCCTAAAAAGATCCAAATCATTCAGGACTTACCCACACCTTCTAGTCAGAAGGATATTCAAAGTTTTCTTGGCCATGTAGGATATTATTGAAGATTTTTTCAAAATTTCAGTAAAATTGCTTCTCCTTTGTTTGCTTTGCTTGCTAAAGACATTACGTTTTCCTAGACACCTGAATGTCAGGAAGATTTTGAAGCCATCAAAACAAAACTCATAACCACACCAGTTTTATGAGGACCCAACTGGGAGTTGCCATTTCATATCCATATAGATGCTTCAGATTGTTCGATGGGGGTTGTACTTGGCCAAAAAGAGGATAATATCTTCTACTCTATTTATTACATCAACAAGAATTTCACAAGGGCTGAGGTAAATTATATGGTAACTGAAAAGAATTTTGAGTTGTTGTCTATGCGATCAATAAATTTTGGCATTATATTACTAGGTATAAAGTGTTTTTTCACATGGATCATTCTGCCATTTGATTTCTAACGAATAAACCTATGGTTACTAGTAGGGTCATTAGGTGGTTGCTTTTGTTTCAAGAATTTGATATAACTATACTTGATAAGCATGGTCGAGAAAATGTGGTTGCAAATTTTTTATCCAAGTTGCAACACTCTGATGCCGAGCCCTCCCCAGTCAATGATGCATTTCCCGATGAACATTTTTTTTCCATATCCACAAAGAGCCTGTGGTTTGCTGATATTGCCAATTATCTAGTCACATGTAAGTTTCCAACTCACTTCTCTTTTCGGGAGCGGCAGAAGCTGGCTAGAATTAGTGGGAAATACACATGGATCAATGGATTACTCTTCCACACCGGCATTGATAATATCATGCAATGTTGTGTATGTGAAGATGATGTCTTCGATATAATTTGTGCATGTCATACAAAGCCATGTGGGGGACATTTTTTTGCTCGGAGAACCGCCCAGAAAATTCTTACCACCGAATACTATTGACCTACAATTCACAAAGTTTGTAGGTGCTATGTTCATCATTGTGACAAATTTTAGTGCATGGGTCGACCTACATGATCAAATGAGATGCCTTTACATCCCCGGTTGTCTATCGAGCCATTTGAGAAATGGGGCCTTGATTTTGTTGGGCCAATCAATCCACCCTCATGAAACAAGGAATATATCATTGTATGCACTGATTATGTCACCAAGTGGGTTGAGGTAGTAGCTCTCAAACATGCTAGAGATTCAAAGGTAGCATATTTCTTGTATTATGAGATTTTTACAAGGTTTGGTGCACCCTGGGAAATAACCACAAATCGAGGACCACAGTTTACATCTGAGATCATTGCTGCTTTGGTTCATGAGTATGAGATCTGCCATCAAAATTATTCTCCTTATCATCCTCAAGCTAATGGACAAGGTGAAGTTACTAATAGGGAGATTAAAAATATTCTTACCAAGACAGCCACACTTCATAGGTGTGATTGGGTTACACAGCTTCCTAAAGCTATGTGGGCTTATCACAAATGTGCAAAACCACCACCGATTTGAACACTTATGAACTTGTCTATGGTAAGAAGGAAATCCTTCCTATTGAGTTTGAGGTAAAAACTCTTCGCACTGCACTTCAATTGGGTATGAATATTTCAGATGCACAAAAAGCACAGATTGATCAATTGCATTCCTTAAGTGAATTATGCCAAGAAGCTCTCTTCCAATCCGAGATTGTTCAAAAGCAACGTGCCTTATGGAATGACCGTCACATCCGTCAATGGTCATTTCAACCTAGTCATTGGGCACTTTTATATGATTCTCATTTTCATGAATTCAAGGGGAATTTTCACACACATTGGCTTGGAACCTATGAGATTCAGACAATATATGATAATGGTGTTGTTCGTCTCTGTACAGTGGACTCTAAATGAAGGACTCTCCTTGTTAATGGTCATCATCTTAAAATTTACAAGAATCCTCTTTCAAGAAAATATTTCTTCCTCGCGATGGCATGGGAACTTACTGTTGTTCCTTTTGGTCTCCTCTAGGATTGACCACATTAATAAAAAAAAAAAACAATAAAAGATCCAACAATGAAAACCTTTGAGCAATGTTGGCGAATTAATATTTGAAAACTGGATTCCGACGGATACTAACTGCAAAATAACCTTAGGGGTGAAAACTAATTTTTTGGCACCTCTAGGCGGTGGTAGGTTGAAAACCAGGATGCCGATGACCTGTTGTCGTTATCAAAATTCAAAATTCAAAAAAAATAAAAAATAAAAAATAAAAAATAAAGAATAAAGAACAAGAAGCGCCTGTCCACTTCTCTACTAGGAATGATCTTTCCTTTTTCGTGCCTCTTTGTTTTTGCCATGGTTGTTTGTGGCTTTCAACCAACAACCATTTTTCTGCTCGGCACTATCTTATATGTTTTCTTGCAGGTACTCTTCTTCTTGGTTCCAACTCCTATCATTTCTTTGCCAAGAGGTGTTGTTTCCCTCCACATGTGTGATAGGTGTTCATTGGGTCTTTTCTGCATGCTACATTGTTGTCCATTTCTAGATTATTGCTTCACTGGCTTGCACCATCATCTTATCTTGATTTTTCTAACAACTCCTTCTGTCGTACTCATTTGTTGTCTTTCATTTATCACTCTTTGTTATCCCTTTCACACGATCTGCTTTTGGTGCCATCATCTGTCAATACTTCCTACTTGTCACATCCACCTCCTTTCCGATCACATTTTCATAGATTTCCAATCTTCTTCATCATCTCAGCACATGCAATGTACATTTTGGGTGATTGTGGTAATTGCCTAATTCGTAATGGATTTTCTCTACTTCTTTCTTTATTTTATTTAATGTTATGGTTTCCTTTTGTCGAATGCTCCTTTTCCCTGTGGACGGTTCAACCAATCAGCTGGGGGGACGGTCCACTATCTATGTCATCATGCCTTCCAAGGGTTGTCATTGCCATTATTTCTGCCTTCAAAATATGGGTTGTCATCGCCATTATTTCGGCATTAAAACTCTCATTTACTATGTTTACCATCATCTTACAACTAAATAGTCACTACTAAGTTTAACTATTGAACACCATTTTTTTGGAAATTGTATTCTCGCAAACTCTGGTATCAAGTGTAGTGAGTTCCTGTGAACATGGCAAGAGGTCACTGACTGTGGCATGAGCCCATCACAATGCAAAATTTGAAAACACATGTTGAGGCATATGAACAACTTCAAAAGGCTCATTGGGATTCTTATTTCAAGCGGTTGAGAGTGTTTGATGAGAGGGTGGCATTGGAGTTTACCCATAATTTATGCAACCAAAAGGCTAATATTCGAGGGATTGATATCACGGTTACAATGGACACCATTGTGGAAGTTTATGGACTTCCATTGAGCAGAGAACAATATTTTCTAAAAAATCAAAGTAGTCCATGGAATTGCAATCAACATGGAATAAATTATTACAGTGAGGAGAATCAATAGAAATGGTTTCTAGCTAGGGTACCAAGCTGCAATCTTTACCAGGGCATTGGAGGGAGGTTGCCAGGTACATAATTCAATATATTACTTGTGAAGGAAGATTTCAATATGCCTTTGCTCAACATTTCAAATTGATGCTTCATTTACAACAAGGGTTGTTGATTAATGTTCCTTACTTTCTATATCGAGCTTTGCAATGGATGTCGAAAACAATTTGAAGTGGTAAACCCAATTGTTTATCTCACCATGGCTTAATAAAAAATTTGGTAGTCCGCAAATTAAAATTGTTGACTCCTCTTGGTGATTGGGATTCATTCATCCATTCTCAGGATGGTGAGGATACTAGACCCTCTAAGGAAGAGGAATCTTCTGCAAAGGGTTCCTTTGAAGACAATTCTTTGGATGAGGAGTCTAGTTCTTATAAAACACCTAAAAGGACCAGCGACAAGAAAACTAAGGAGAGCCTTGGTAAGTCTTTCGTACAAACCCCTAGACCTAGAAAAAGAATAACCAAAAGTGCTACAAATAAATATTCCTCCAAACTCAATAAGTCAAAACCTTTGCTTTCTAATGAGGAAAGTTGTGAGAAACAAGAACCCTCAAATACAACACCCACTGGTCAATTTGGGGACAGGAAGGGAAAAAAAAGTTTGATGCTTCGTCTGAGTTAGATAATCTGGCTAAGGTAGTTGGTAATGTGTTGGGATCTGAAGAAATAGAGGTTCTATCTGAAGTCTCAGGGAAGAAGGGAAAATTTCACAGAGAATTGAGTAGGGAAAAATTGTAGAAGGAAAAAGAAAAAAAATCCAGGCAACAAGCTGACGACCCTCCAGAATATTTACCCAGTGTCCACTTAGAAAATGAGCCAGCTAAGAGTCAATCAGAACAAGAAGTTACTAGGGTTATGAAACCATCATAAACAAATCAAGATCAAGAGGCTGTGAAGGAGGTGGCCCCAAAAAATGAAGAATAGATTCCAAAATAACCCATGGATAGTATTGATAATAACCCTCAAACACAATTTTTTGTGGAGGCCGAAGACATTACCCATGAAGAGCAAGATATACCCTCTAATTTTTCTCCCTAGGAAGAAGAAAAGATGGATGAAATAAGTGAGAATGTGAAGGAAGAATTTGAAGCTGCAAAAGAATTTGAGGAAGAAAGAGATCCTCCTCTAAGTATGACAGAAAAGGAATTACAAGACCTAAAAGAGGAATTGACCAAGGTATAGGTGGAAAACTAGACATTTCATGGTCTGCTCTAGGAATCTCATTCTACTGTCAATTCTCAAGTAAAGGAAATCGGAGAACTCGGGGCTGAACTTGATAGAAAAACAACTTCTATCCAGGAACATGAATAGAGGGTTCAAACAATGCGGCAACAGTGGATTGATGAATTCAAGGGCACTCTGCAAAAACTCACAACTCTTTCGAGTTTGTAACTTTTGCATAAAAACATGCAAAATGTCTAGCTGGGGGGAAACGATGAGTATAGAATCAGTCCACTATTTTTACCTTATAATTTCCTTTTTATCTATATCCTTGTCCATAATCCTGTCACCATTTTATGAAGGAACCTTAATATTTAATAAAATAAGGAAAGAAGTTGGGGATTGATAATTTAGTGAAAATCATGATAAATTTGATTGATTTTTGGCAGGAGATGGTTGAAAAGGAAGTTGAAGGTTGTTACAAATGCGAGGACCTCTAGAATCTAATGAAGTGAAACCAGAAAAAAGATGTTTAGACTCTTTATTTTAGTTAAAGTTGTTTTAGTTTCATGCTAAAATTGGCCTACGACCTTTTATCAATCTAAAGACTGTTGTTTGTGAGTGGCCAAAAGGCCGAACGAATAAACAAACAAACTTATCTATTGTTTTTAGTATAATCAAACGATATATATATGCATGATGAAAACATAATATTAATAGATATAATTGAGAAATCAGATCCACATACTAGAAAGATCGACATATTCTTCTATATCAGTCATTTTATTAGATGAGAATTAGCGTGGAGTAGATTGATGTTTTGTGACTTCCATCATTCAATAATTGGCGAAGGCAGGGCCCACTTCCTTGGCTATTGGTGATTTCAGCATTAGATTTATATGCATGGTAATGTGTGTTTTACAGTCATTTGATTAATTTGTTTTTTGTGATTAAATGATTGGTTACTATTTTTGAATTGATTCATTCATTGCAATTGTGTAATTCATTTTGTCTTAATTCTATTGTTTGGATCCTTGTTAATTCATTCAGTATCTGTTGATATGTATGTTTAATCAGATTAATGACTGCCAATGTGAAAATAATTTGGTATCATAGAACAGAATCATAAAAAGTTAAACATGGAAACATGAGATATTCTATTATAATCAGCATCCTTGATTTTGTCTCTGTCATACTTTTTATTCTACTTTATAGAATTTTATTTCTCTTCTGTTTTATGTTGGTGATTTGTTTTTGTTGCAGAATTATCTCTTTACAAGTTTATGTCACATATTCTAACAGGAAGTCTACCAGTTGGAATTTTTCTTGAACACATATTTCATTAGTATGCATTCATCAATCCTTGGTTTCTAAACTGCAGCTCTTCGACATACTTCCATGACACAGTTCAAAAGCTTACTTTCCCGGATTGACACTTTAGGATAAACTGAGGAAACCATTTCCAAGAACTTAAATTAAGATGATTTCAAAATAAATTAAACACCACAGTTTAGTCCAATCATAGGGCTTTTTCCTCTTCTTGGGTTGTGTGCTTGGGGACCATTCTAGTAATGTAAAATTTGTTATGATATATTTGGGTCCTGACCTATCCTTTTTAGGACCACATCAAGTAAATTTAGATGAAAGTGTGTTTATGGTTCGACTAGTTATGTGCTTCAAATATCTCATCCACACATTTCCTTGATGCCAAATTAGGTTGTTGTGCACCTATGTGTAAATCATTTTGGATCACATTGAAAGAATTTTTTTTTAGTCCTCTCTATCCTCAGGAGAGGACTGCATCATGCTTTGGTAGTTGACTAGTTGAATTCATTGTTTATTATCTTCTTAGCTAGCCTAATTGAAAAATTAAAGTATTATGGTGGATATAAATATAATATCATTTTGGATGCAACATGAATGAAGATGTGAACATGTGTGAAAAAGTGTGTGATTGAGTTTTATTGAATATATAGAAAAAATAGTACTAAATATTGTGAAAGAAAAACTAAATTGATCTTGAATGCCTTAGTCAACAAAGAGTTGTGTTGGTAATCCTTGTAACTCTCTTATAAGTCTTTTGTATCCTACTCTAAGATAGTGAATCTCATCAGGTCCTCTATTAATTTCTCCTAGATTTGGTTGGTACTTCAATGTTGTAAGTCCATTTTATATCTTGGTCTAAGGAAGTGAGATTTCTTGCAAGTCTTTTGGCAGTGAGACTTATATTATGAATTAACTCTCATCATTGTTTACCCCACATTGGGTTTTCCATGTAAATCTATTGTCTCTTTTTGCATGTGTGTGTCCTTTATCTCTTTCTCTTTTCTTCTTATCTAATTACTACTATATCTTTCATTGGCAATGTTTTTTGAATGTGTTAAATATTTAAATTTTTATATTCTTCTTTGTTACTACTCTACATAAAATTCTATCTTTATTTGCTAAAGGATTTTATGTTGTTCCAAAATTTTCAAGTTATAGAAGGGGTTAAGTTTTGTGTAGACTGGTTTACCCCCCTCTCAATCTCAAAAAGTGTTCAAAAATTGGTATCAGAGCCAAGTTCCTCTATAAAAGCTTAACAACTTGATGAAAATATTTGGGATGGCACATGATGGTTCATACGAAGGTCCTAGGCTTGATGCAACTAATTAATCCTACTAGAAATTGAGAATGGAAGGAAACCTAAAATCTCTAGGGTTTGGTGTTTGGAAATTATTTGAAAGTGGTTATGCTTCCCCTACCACTCCTATTACAGATCTAGCTGAAATAAATTTATATGAATGCAATTCTAAAGCCAAGAATACTATTTTGTGTGGTTTAGGTGATTTAGAATTGTTGAAGGTGATAAATTGTAGTTTTACCAAAAAATATTGGGAGAAGCTTAGAAAAATCTATGAAGGAGATTCTAAAGTCAATAAAGACAAGATACAAATCTTCAAGAGAAGATTTGAGACTTTTTGGATGACTAAAGATGAAGACATTGTAAGTTATATGATCTGGGTATAATAAATTGTCTCTAGGATCTCTATACTTGATGGAGAAGTAAAAGAAAGTGAAATTGTAAAAAAGGTTTTGAGATCTCTCCCAAAATTTTATAGTCACAAAGTATATACCATTGAAGAATTTAACTATTTGGATCAACATTCAATTGATGAAACATTTGGTACTCTTACTATCTTTCAGATGAGAGAGTTTGGTCAAGATGTTCCAAATAAAGAAGCTACATTCAAAGTTAAAAAAAGAGAAAAGATGAAGCTACTTATAAAATTGATGAACTTGATGAAGTTGAAGAAAAAATTGTGAGAAGACTGAAGAAAGGTACTAGAAAATATAAAGGAAAGTTACCTTTTAAACATTTCAATTATGGAAGAATAGGCCATTTTGCATCTAGATGTCCCTATAAAGAGTCTATTGATGATAACCAAAGAGAGAAAATAAAAAGAGGATTCTATTTCGAAGGATAGTTTTTGTTCCTCTAAAGATGAAGATAATGATGAAAATCTATTCATGGATTTGGAAGGCAAAAAGAACAATATTGGAGAATGTAAAATTTGGTACCTTGCAGAATAGTAAGTATAATGAAAGATCTATGTACTACGGACTAATTCTCTGCAAAGGAAGAGTAAAATTCTTGGGTGATTTATAGTGGGTGTTCTCATCACATTATTGGTGATATATGTAGGTTCATCAGTCTCAAGAAGGTCAATGGTGGAGCTGTTAAGTTTGGTGATGATAATTCAACACAAATATGTGGAAAAGGTGATATAATAATTGATGGAAAGAACATAATTGAGGATGTCCTTTATGGTAAAGGCTTGAAACATAATCTCTTGAGTGTTAGTCAAATGTGCATCAAAGGATACAATCTCACTTTTATTCTTATGGATGTGAGATTAGAAAGGAAGGTTTCAAAAGGCTCATTTTTGAAGGAATGAGGAAAAATGGTAATGTCTATCATATAAAGGAAGTTAATGGAAGAATATGCTTATTGGCTCAATCTAGAGAATGTTGGTTGTGGCATAAGAGAATGGGGCACATCAACTTTGAGAACATGGTGAAAATTAGTTCCTCATGTAGTGAGAGATATGTCTAGGATAACCAAGCTTGCAAACAAGCTATGCAAAGAATGTCAGATGGGAAAACAAACAAAGAATAGTTTCAAAAGAAAGGAGTACTTGCCATTGGAGCTAGTTCACATTTTTCTATGTGGACCTACAAGGATGAGGATCCAAAAAGGTGAAAGTTATTTTATGTTGCTTATAGATGATTACACTAGAATGAATTGGGTTACATTCTCGAAAGATAAATCATAAGTCTTTGGTAAGTTTAATATTTTTAAAGAAAAAGTAGAGAATGAAAGGGATGCTAGGATTAAATGTTTAAGGTCTGATAGAGGAGGTGAATTTACCTTATATGAATTTGAAATTTTTTGTGAAGATCATGTTATTAGGATAAATTTGTCTTACACTAAGACCCCTCAACAGAATGGAGTAGTTGAAAGAAGAAATAGAAAAATGCAAGAAATGACTAGGACAATTATGAAGGATGGCCTACCGATATGTATTGGAAGGAAGCAATATATACTACTATCTATTTTTTTAATAGAGAGCAATTAAGAGTCAACAAAAATAAGACCTCCCACTATTAGATATTTCATAATATTTAGCAAAAGATTCTATATTAGAAGAGATAAAGGAGACCTTGGAAAGTTTGATTCAAGGTGTGATGAAGGAATATTTCTTAGTTACTCAACCAGGATCAATGCATACAAATGCTACAACAAGAGATTGAGAAAGATGATTGAAAGTGAAAATGTCAAGGTTGATGAAGAATTGTGTCATATCTCACATGAACTTGAGATTTCTAGATCTAATATACTTCCCTGGATTGAAGAAGAAGAATAAATAGAAGACAAAGAAGAAGAGGAACCAAAACTATTGAAGACTCTCAAGAATCCAAAATATATGTAGAAGAACCACTATCTAGATTAGTTCATGGAGATAAAAATGAAGGTGTGATAACAAGAAGAAAGTTTTCAAGATCAAATAAGCAAGTGAATTTGTGCCTATTGTCAAAAGTGGAGCCCAAGAACTTTGTTGATGCTAGAAAAGATGAAAATTGGATAAAGGAAATGGAGGAAGAACTGAATCAAATAGAGAAAAATAAGACTTGGGAACTAGTTCACAGATCTGCTGATAAGAATGTGATAGGAACAAACTGGGTATTCTAGAACAAGTTGAATGAAGATGGTGAGGTGGTAAGGAAAAAAGATAGATTGGTTTTCAAGGGATATTAACAAGTTGAAGGCATTGATTTTGAGGAAACCTTTACTTTGGTATCCAAACTAGAGGCAATAAGAATGTTTCTTTCTCTTGCTAATCATAAGAACTCCAAGGTATATCAAATGGATGTCAAGTTATCTTTCCGGAATGGTGATATAGAAGAAGAGGTATACATTGAGTATCCAAATGGTTTTCAGTTATTAGAAGATTCGGACATGGTTTACATACTCAAGAAATCTCTATATGGTCTCAAGAAGCTCCTAGATCTTAGTATGCATGGCTAGATAAGTATCTACTTCAACAAGGATTCAAGAAGGGTAATGCAAAAAATAATCTATATGTTAAAGTGCAGCAAGATAAGTTACTAATTATAGTTTTGTATGTTGATGATATCATCTTTGGTGTAGATGATAATCTATGCAAAAAAAATACATAGGAGATGTAGAAAGAACTTGAAATGTCAATAATCAGTGAGTTATCATTCTTTATTAGTCTTTAGATTATTCAAAAATATGGTCACATTTTCATTTCTCATTCCAAATATGTATAGGAAATGTTGAATAAGTTTGGAAAGGAAGATTCTAAACCTATGGGTACTCCTATGGTGACTGACTATCACCAAATAAAATCAGATGAGTCTTTGAAGGTTGATCAAACTCTCTATAGGTCTATGATTGGAGGGT
>CM021100.1:727900627-727982031 GCA_007115665.2 Sequoiadendron giganteum
TCAGGTTTATGTACAACCATTTATATGCATATTTGAGCTTTAATTTTTGTAAGAGGTTGTAGCCTCATTTGCATTGAGTTGGTGCTCAGAGTAGGGGATTGGTGTGTCCTTGGAGTTGGTGCTCATAAATTAGGGAGCTGATGCTTCCTTGGGTTGGTGCCCTAAAATATTGTAACTGAACCTCATTGCTTGTGAGGCTAGATTAGGATAGTAGATCCTAGCAACATTTCTCACTGTGGTTTTTCCCATCTTGGGCTTTCCACGTATATCATGTGTTATGTGATGTCTTGTGTGCTTGGTTATATTTTGGTATTACATGTTTAATATCTACACATTAAATTTTAAAGAAAGTAGTCTGCACAAAAGGTTTTAAGAGCCAAGTTTTAAAATCTGTTGATTCACCCCCCTCTCAGTAGATTATTGTGTTCCAACAGATAGGGCTTGTTACTTTTCTTGGGCCATGTGATTTGGGGGTTGTGCCAATAATGGAAGATGTCATATGATATATTTTGGTCTTAACGTGTCTTGTTTAGGACCACATCAAGTAAATTCAATCGAAATAGTGTTTATGGGGTGACTGATTATGTGATTCAAATGTCTCATCTACACATTTTCTTGATGTCAAATTAGGTTGTTGTGCACCTCCATGTAAATCATTTTGGATCACATTGAAAGAAGTGTTAATTTTTTTTTTGGTCCTCTCTATCCTTGGGATAGGACTGCATCATGCTTTGGTGGTTGACTAGTTGAATTCATTGTTTATTCTCTTCTTGGTTGACCTAATTAAAGAATTAAAGTATTGTGATGAATGTAAATGCAAGATCATTTCATATGCAACATGAATGAAGATGTGAACAAGTAAAAAAAAGTGTTTGAATGAGTTGTATTGAATATCCAATATAAATATTGCTAAATATTGCATGAAAGGAAAGATAAATTGAGCTTGAACACCTCAATAATTAGAGAGTTATGTTGGCAAGCTATGTAATTATCTTATAAATATTCTGTATCCTTCTTTGATATAGTGAATCTCATCAAGTCCTCTATAACTTGATCCTAGAGTTGGTTGGTACTTTAGTTCTGCAAGTCCTTTTTGTATATTTCTCTAAGAAATTTTTCCTTCTTGCAAGTATTTTGGTAGTGAGCCTTATATTACGAGTTAACTCTCACCATGGTTTTTCCCTCATTAGGTTTTCCACATAAATCTAGTGTCTCTTTGTGCAAGTGTGTGTTCTCTATCTCTTTCTCTTTACTGTTGATCTGGTTACTACTATATATTTCATTGGTAAAGTTTTTTGAAGGTGTTAAAGATTCAAATTTTTGTATTCTTCTCTATTACTGCTCTTCTTAAAGTTCTATCTTTATTTTCTAAAGGAGTTTGAATTGTGCCAACATTTCAGGTTTTGGAAAGGGTTAAGTTTTGCTAGACTGATTCATCCCCCTATTTGTCTCTGAAAGTGTTCAACACTTTCCACTTGAACTAAATATTTATTTTGATAGAATGATTTTCTAAAATAAATCCCTTTTGTAGAGATTAGATTCAGAAGTCTGAAGATTTTTTTTTTTTGATATTTTGATTAGTTTTAATATATTTTTTAAATAATTCAAGTAGGTTGTTATAATAAAAAAATGAGGCTAATTAGAAAATAAAATAAAATACTAAACCATATGTTTTTTTTAATATATGGTGCACTAGAGGAGAGAATCCTCTCCAAAAGAGTATAATTTTTTTTTGGAAATGATAAAAAAATAGACAAAAGTTGACATCGAGTGAAAAATACCAAATTTGAATAATTTGACTTTAAAACTTTATTATGAGAAAATTAGACATCAATTTTTTAAACTTTTTTCCATGCACTAGACATTGAAGTTTTCTATTTGGGAAATAAAAATAAAGGAAAAATAAAATTATTCTCTTTTTTTTTATGCCACTTTTTCCTAGAATTTTTAACAATTAAAAGTATGTTATTAAATTAAATATATATAAATATATATATATATAATTAAAATAATTGAAAAACTACAAGCATAAAATTGATCAAGAGTTTTGTTGTGCAGTTTTGCACACACACCCCACTGAAAGTAGGGACTCTCTCTTGGCCTACCCTTTTGGCCCATTTATGTGGCTTGCCCCCTCTTTTGTGCTTATCTTTGAAAATCTTGGGGTTTTGGTCTTTGGTGCTTGCCTTGGTTATGGGTGCTTTTGTGTTGAGTTCCTAGTGGTTTTGGAGTCTTGCAGATGTCCTCTCTGGGGTGGTCTTCTTTTGCCTTCTGTTTTTTCCCTTGGTGTTTTTGTTTGGGTCCTAAGGGTTGGTTCTGCCAGAGGTAGAACTGGGATGGAACTAAATTATGAATTTTCACAAAGTTCATTGTTTGGTTCCTGTTCTCATTTTGGCTCCGCTCCCCACCTTTTCTTTCATTTTTCGAAGGTGGAACTGGGATGGGACTAAACTATGAACTTTCACAAAGTTCACGGTTTGGTTCCCATTCCCGTTCTGGCTCCACTTCCCGCTCTCTTGCTTTCTTCTTTGTTTTGTTTGTTTTTGTCCTAAGGGTCGCTTTCCTCCCTTAGGTTTTCTTTACTTTTCTTTTTCCTTCATTTATCAGAGGTGGGACCAGGATGGAACTTAACTCTGAACTTTCACAAAGTTCACAATTCTATTCCCATTCCCATTTCGGCTCCACTTCCCACCTTCTCGTTTTCTTTGTTGCTTTGCCCATTTTCGGCCTAAGGGATGGTTTCCTCCCTTAGGTTTTCCTTGGTTTTCATTTTGTCAGAGGCAGGACCAGGATGGAACTTAACTCTAAAATTTTCACAAAGTTCATGGTTCGGTTCCTGTTCCCATTCCATCTCCACCTATTTTCCTTCCAGTCACATCTTGGTTCTATCTCTATCTCCTACGGGGTTGGTTTCGTTTCCATCTCCACTTGTTTTCATTTCATTCTCATTTTGGTTTCGTCTCTGCCTCTACCTCTGCCTGTTTTGTGTCTATGTTCTTGTTTTGCTCATGGATCTACCTCCATCTATCTTTGGTTCTATTTCCACCTAGGTTTGTGCGCGATTTCCTTTCCTTAGGAACTCTAATGGATCGAATTGGATTTTGATGATGTATTGAGCATTAATGGTGGCTCGTTTGAATGTAGGTTGGATCAAGTTGAGGGTTGATGTTGGGGTCGAGGGAAGAATGGGTGTACTTTGAAGATTTGGTGAGATCTATAGGTGTTGTCGAGTGCAATTTGTGGTTTCTGTCAGATGAAACCCATCCCCGCATGCAAGGTCAGTGCTTTTGGTGGCCATTAATGGAGGGCTCGACCTGGTTTGACTCGATCTGGGTCATTCATTTTCCCAACTCAAATCTAATTGACGGCTTGTGTTTGAGCTGGTATTTCAAGCGCATTTTTGTTCGCATAGGTGGAGCATTGATGGTGGGCATGGTTCAAGGATCTGTTTTCTTGACTTTGTGTGATCCTAGATCGAATTGAGGGGGCATTGGATGCATTCATTTCTGGATGATGAGTTATTGCGGGTTGTCAGGGCTGATTTGGTTGGTGGCCAACCTTCTTCGTAACCCTAGCTCTGGTTCATGCGGGCAGGTTTTCTATAAGTATGGCCTTTGGCCTCATTTGTAAGGGTTCATTCGGTGGATTTTTAAGATCAGTAGGTTAGATTAGAGTTCTTCCATTGGTTGATTAAGCTAGAATACTTGTAAACAATAGATTTAGCATTAGAGTAGCATGTTAGAAGATTAGAAGTTAGTTTTACATTTCAAGCAAGTGTTGTAACAGACCAAAATTGTTGCTAATATGATGATTTAATACAAAATGTGGACATTGTGCTATGACTTGTACCTTATTTGGATTCAATAATCTTGCATGTTTCTTGTTCTATCTTTTAAATTGCTTGGAAATGTTTGAATATATCTTAGGTTTAATTAGTAATTCTTGTGATTTAATGCTTGGAGTGTTGTAGCAATCCCTAGTTCATTCTTTGGGTAGCTTCTTGATTGTAATGTTGTGCAAGGTCAACCTGTACCTAATACTCATGTGCTTAGTTTAACTGTAGATATTCATCCAGATTTATTGAATGAATGTCCATAGTTTGAAAATCTTTAACACCTTAGAAGATTGCACTATTTTCTACAAGATTGCAAGTATATCCTAGGTTGAACCGAAATTAGTTTAAGGGATTGGTCCATTCCAAGTATTTCATAATTTGCATGGTTAATCTTAGAAGTAATGTTAACATTAGGACTTTTGAAACCCTCATATTTTTTTGTTTCTTTTATTATTTGGTTAGAACTAGAAATTAAAGCATCACCATATCTTAAAATCTAACGAGTTTAGAGCTTCCAAAATTTGTTCGTAAGACCCCTTGTGATTACTAGCATTTTCACATTTATCACTGAGTTTGTTCTACTACATTGTCATGACCTGACACCCATGAGACCTTGGGGTTATCTCTTTGTTCATAGAGATCAACCTTTCAAGAAAGATAGGATAACTTTTATTCTGTCTGATATTGTTGCCGTGCAAAAACACCAAACATGTCACGTATTGATTTTATCAATTATTTAAATTGCAAATATAAATCATGAGATTTGCATGTTTATGATAGATAATTATTAAGATTGAAATTGGACTAGAAAATGAGAATGAAATTGAAATTGAGATCGAAATTGAAATTGAAATCTAAATGCAAATGAAATGATTTTGAATTCATTATTATGAAATTCGGGGATTGCCATTGCTGATGTGAAATTGAGTAAAAATGAATTCAAGAACAGGTGAATGAGAATGAAGGCAAGAACATTGTTCAGGTAGAGTCGTTTTAGCCATTAGATTTTTATGAGGATGATGGAATCTCACACACCACTTAGCTGTTATAATGTGTTTTCGTGATGATTCTTATTTGGAAATTTTTAACAAGTTTGTCTGAATGTTCAAATTTATGTGAAAATAAATAAGTTTGCTTTTTTGAATGGAAATATTTATTATTTATGATGAGTTTCAAAAATTGAGTAAAAAAAAAATTATTGTTGTAAGAAAATGGTTTATTATGTATAAAATGTGAAAAATTATGTTATTGATTTATTTGTTGTTTTCGCATTTTATTAATGAAAGAAGAAATGCATATATTTTAAAATAAGAATATATAATAAATGTGGTTATTTGAATAGAAAATAGATAAATATCAAAAATAAGTTATTGGAAAACAATTAGAAAATATAAATACGTTCAAAATGGAATTGAAATTTTTTTTAAAAAAAAAAAGCAACAGTTATCAATTGAAAGAAAAATATCTTGCAATCAATTTTGCATGCAATTAAATGAAAGAACTTGGAGTTCTAGCCATTTGGTTGGAGATCAAACTAAAATAGTGGATCTGAGTTTAGGAACTCCACCATTTTTGCATGAGAAAAGAGGGAGGAAATCCATTTTTTTTAAAAAGCAGGCAGAAAACAGATATTTTGATCTTGATCTTTATTTTGAGGGGCATTATTTTGCCATGCGTGAGTACAGAAAAGGACATAGATTTTATGTTGATGAAAATTGCATTCACTAATTCCCCCATACACACCTAGAGGGAGAGAACAATTTTATATTCATTTAATTATGGACTATGTTTAACTCTTCTTCTTACACAAGGAAGAGAGGGAGTGAGGCAACGAAAAAGCATAGGAGAATGTGTGGGAGGAAGGAGAAGGTGAGGTACGACCAGGAGAGGAGACTCTATTTTTATTTGACTGGTGGTTGCTTACTCCCCATGTGCGACTGAGAAAGGAGGTAGGGCGTGGCCAAGGGAGGAATAAAGTTAGAGATAAAAGGAAACAGTTCATATATATATCTTATTTTGATATATTTTGTGATCTCTCCTGGATGCGTGCAATAGGTGAAGAGAAGTCTCATGCGCGTGAGGGGTAGGGGAGAGTAGAGGTGTGGCCAGAGGAAGACTAAGAGGAGAAGGCGTGTAGAAAGAAGGGAAGAAAGGAAGGATAAAATAGGGAAGTAAGAGAATATAAGGAGAATAGAGGCAAGGAGGAGAGACCAGAGAAGAGAAGGGAGAGTCAGAGTAGCTACAGAAAACTACAGAGGGAATTCATAACAAAAGGATAGAACAACAAGAGACTAGACAGAGGAAGAAGAAAAAAGAGAAAGATTTTGCTTGAGATACATGCACAAACATAGTCAGAAACAAAAAAGAGGAGTCTTAACAGAAGAGAAGTTACAGAGAAGAATTGACAGTTAAAGAACACAAACCAAATTCAGGAAATTACCAGGTAGATTTAAAGAAAGCATTACTTACCAATTAACAATCTTGGAATGTTTAATTTGAAACATTTTATTTTATTTCTGTATTTTATCAAATGAAAATCCGTCACTGAGATTTATCAAATTTAGGAAAAGATCAAACACCAATTTGTGTTTTTAAATAGAAAATTGTAAAATAAGATTGAACAAAAAACAATCAAGGAATAGTAGATTTTGTTGTATAGAAAATTATTATTTTTGCATAACTGAAAAGATGCGCTTAGAAAACGTAACGTTTTAGATTTATTTAAATTTAGAAAAAGCTTCAGAAAAAGTAGAACTGTCAACCAGATAATTTCTCAAAATAATGCAAACAGGAAGGATAGTGACTTTGATTTAAATTAAATTGTTGATTATTATCCAGAATGAAAAGATTAATTATGTGTATTAAATATGCTTGAGAAACTTGAGTGAAATTTAACAATTCTTTAGGATTTATATTAAATTGTTACGAAATCAAAATGTAAATATGAGGTGTTTATGTTTTGAAAAGATATTATTTTAAGAGAAATATGGAAAACAGAAAAGAAAGGAAATAGAATTAAAAATATAATTGCTTCAAATTGAAATGAATTAGAAAAGGATTATTTCAAAGTGTAGACAAATTTTATGAGTAAATGAACCAAAGAATGTGTGCTCATTTATTATGGTTTTATATGTACTTAGTTGTAACATACTTGAGAAACACCTCCTTTTATTTTAAATTAGAACTTAATGTTGTTTAAGATTTAAATCTGCGAAATTATTGCATTGAATACCATGTTTGCTTGTGTTTGTGAAAGATCATTTTAATGTGAATGGAGCCATGCATGCTTGATAATTGAATGCAAATGACATGTGTTTGGAAAGTTACCTTCTGGGATGGGTGCCAAATATGGGTTTATAGAGAGTATTTTTTCTTTTCCAAAACTACTATTATTTGTCATGCATGACATTTTACTTGGCCAAGTAACTTAAGGGACCATTGAAATAGATGGAATATTTATACCTCTCTACCATATTATAGTATCGAACTTGCTGGTTTCTTAAATGAATTAGAAAAATGAAAATGCTTGTGGTTTTACTAGTTATACTAGGCATGCACCAGATTCCATCTTGCTTGTCGACTGCTTTTTGCTAAGCGTTTCGTGCAAGGTCGGGTATTCTTTGAATGACTAAAGAATATCGGGGAAGCGTAAGCTTCGAGGTTGGGTGGAAAAAGCACCCGAACCTTGTTCTCGTCTTCATGTTTGAAGATTGTCTATTGGATTGAAGAACAAATGAAGATTTCTTCTTATATCGATTGTACTTTTTTTATTGAATAATTATTGTAGAGCTTAAGGCGACTGAATGCCTAAGTCTCGAATTGTAAACTTTTGTTACAAATATTTTGTATCATTATTGCCGTGTAAGTTGACATGTGTATGAATTTAATTGGAAGTATTTTGAATCTATTTGTAGACTTTAAGTCAATAGTTTGGAATCTCTTTAATTTTATTGAATGATAATGAATGGAGTTTCAACTTTCTTTGGAATATAAATGAATTTATGAAGGAATTGTTGATTCATAGAATTAAAGACTTTCCCATATTACAAAACAACATGATTGGCGCTAGAAGGAGGGTAGAACAAGGAAATTTTCTAGGAGGGTTGAACAAGGACATTTGCTTCATTCATTTCATGCCCTTCTCCTCCTAGCACCAAACAAAAGGATTGGCACTAGAAGGAGGGCCTGAAGAGCAAGATGGAGGATTTTCTAAATGCCATCTCTCCTAAGAGGCTGAAAAGGAGAACCAAATCTACACTAGGAGAAGAAGAAGAGTTCCAAGAACTGCTACCTCCACCTAGGTCAAGAAGAATTAGAAGAGGGGGGGCACCATCATCCAACCCATCAATCATTACCACCTTTGCCTCCACCAATGACCTTGGAAAATAACTCATCCCCTCTATCCTTCAAAAACTACAATGTTATGCCCAAGAACCCTAAGCATTTTTTCTCTAGGTTTCACACAAATGATCCCAAAAGGACTATGGAAGAGCACATTAGGATTTTTAAGATTACCCTCAAGGATAGGGGAATTAATCATGAGGATGTTTCCTGCAGACTTTTCCCATATTCTATTGGGGATGATGCATTCTATTGGTATAACCATCTTCCTATTGGGTCTATCACTACTTGGCTTCAGATGGAGACTGCATTTTTACAGAGATTTGAGGTCCCAATCTGTTCTAGTGAGCTTTATCTATAGTTTAATGGGGTAAAGAGGGAGGTTAATGAGCCTATAGGATAATTCAACAATAGGTTTCATAAGGCTTATGCCAAGCTTCAACCTCCTTATGATGTGGATGATGCCTCTGCCAGGGAGGTTTATTATGAGGCTTTGGATAGTTTAACATCTACCTTTGTGAAGTGGAGAGAAAACCCTCATGTTAGCCTACTTGAAGCTTATGATGTGGATGTTAAGGTAAGCACAGATTTGAGACAACACTTTCTTGGACCCCTACCATTAGTTGGTCAAATAGTTATGTTGGGTTCAACTTCTCAACTGCCTTTGGTTTCATACCCAAGTCAACCCTTGAATCAGGCCCCACCCATGCCAAATTACTATCCAAATATGAATCAACCTGCATTCTCTCACCAACAAGCTAATGTACCCAGTTACTTGCAAAGCTCTAATATATTTAACCAATCATTGAACGATGGGTTCCATTCTATTTATATGTAGAATTTAGCTGGTGGTGTTCCTCCATCAAATAATAAAGAAAAGGAGAGGTTGGATGAACTCACAGAGTTGGTAAAAAAGTTGGCCACTAAAGTCACCTACCTAAGGAACCAAAACAACCAACCTCGGGTCATCCAAAGGGGAAATCAGTTCAATCATGATCAAGATCAGGGGCAAAATCTCTATGGGGGACAATATTTTGAAGATCAATACTCAAGGCTAACATTTGATAGGAGGAAACTACCACCTCAAAATAGGACTTGGAATATAAGGCCTAACAATGAAGGAGTCCTAACATATTTGGAGCATCCAAACAATCAAGAAAAGACCCCAATTGGTGTGTATCTGGAAAAAGAAGTTCTATCTAGATGGTGCAAGATTCATAACACCAATCAACACTCTGAGTTGGATTGTCAGGAATTTCAGACTGCTGCATCTATTTTCCAATAGAAGATCCAACATACCCACAACAATTTGAGTGGACAGGAGATAGTACCAGCTAATCCTTATGACATATCGGTCTTGGTGGTGGATCATGCACCATTTCCAAGGAGTGAAGAGAATGGACCAAAATAAAAACAAGGCAAAACTGTTGAAACAAAGTATGCATACAATGAATAATCTATGGTTCAATCTTCTGAAAGTGATGAGGAGAATGGTAATTGTCCACTAGAAGTGGAAGAGTAGGTCTGGTTGTTGGATCATATAAAGGATGTGCATCAAACCATGAAGGATGAGTCTCCAATAGAATAATTTCATAAGGCTAGTGAGGAATTCCCATTAGAAGAGTCAACTGGCATTGGATCTGAGAAAGACATAGCAGTAGACACCAAGGCAGCCCTAGAGGAGGTTGAGCTTTCAATTGAGGAGCCTTAATAGATTATCGATGGGTGTCCCATAAAGAAAATTGAAGGAGTTGGTGTTGTTGATGAAGGGGCTGATGTTCCTGAGGGTTACAATTACAGGCCTGAACCTATTCCAACTAAAGAATTCAAGGAGTTCTCTCATTTATCCAATTATGTTTCTCCTCTTTTTGTTGATGAATTAAGCATTGGAAGCTCATAGATTTTATGCATTAATGATGGGATAGCTAATGTGGTTCATACTGACATGCAGGAAAACATGGATGAAGAAACATAAAGAGGGATACTACACCATCAATGGAGACCTCCTGTCTTCATGGGAATCAAATCTTCACAATTGGGAAAGGATGAATACAATGCTCAGTCCACATGAGTTTAGAATTAGGTTGTCTCTTTCCTTGATGTAAATTCTGAAAATTATCATTTTGATAATGGAGGTTTACGAAAGACAACGTGTTTATGGATTAACCAAGAGTTAAATGAGCCTCCTCAATTGTTGATTCTTCGTGATGTTGGGGTAGAATTTGAATGCTGCAATATTGAATTAATTTTCTCTAAATATAAGGATAAATATGCATGGTTAAGAACTATAATGATTTCCCATTTTATTGTACATGCATTGAGAGATCCAATGGGCGTGAGTGTCAGTTGGCCTTTCCTGGACATAGTTCTTTGTAAATATCTCTGTACATAGCTCTTTTTTCTTTAGTAATGTAGGGTTCCTCTAAATACTCCACTTTCTTGCTTTTTTTAGGTTAGTTTAGATTGCTTTTGGGTTAGTCTGCCTTGGTTAGAGTAGAGTTTCCTTTTTATTTTCTTTTTTGTTTAATGTTTTTGGTTTGGGTATCTTCTGGCTTTGGTTTGCTTTGGTTTGCTTGGATTGGTTTTCCTTGCTGCTCTATGTTTTTGGGGTTGTCCTACTTTCCTCTAGGCTTGTTTCATCTATACAATTGGCTGCTTGTCTGAGTTTGCTCTGGGATTTCTTTTACAAACTCTTATCATCTTTTCAGAGTCATTCAAACTAGTAGATTTCCTTCATCTGATGTTGCACGAGCTGGGAATTATTATCACTTGACTAAGTTAAATTAAAGAATGTATTTGGGTCTTATATCTTCTCATAAATCTTAAGAATTATGAGGTTGCACATGGTCTTTAGGAGGTCTAACTAGGTGAAAAATCTTAAATTCTGCTCCAGTGCCACTTTGGTTCTCATCCTTGAGTGTGGGCTTCATTTCCTGCAAGGTGAAAAGTAAAGCTTTAAAAGAAAATCTCAAAAGAGAATATCAAAACAAAAAAGAAATAAAATATTGAAAATCAAAAGAAATGCTCACCTTTTCAAGGGTATCCTAGTATCTCTACCGGGTCTATGGACACCTGGTTGGCAGTAGAGCTATGCTAGGGAGGGTCATAGTGATAACCTCACCAGGGCTCTGGATGCCTGACTGGCAGTGAGACTCTATCCAGGTTGCTTTTGGAGTTAGAATCCTTAGGTAGCCCTATCAGACTGAGTTTGGTCCTTGTTGCAACTGAGGAAAGGGAAACGAATGCATATGCACACACTTTGACCCTGGTACAAGAAAGGTTTGCTTGTTTGTGATTTCTGAAACCTTTTCTATTAGTAACCTGATGCTTGGATTGAAACCAAAGATTTTGAATTCTTGATTCCAGTTTGTCATCAAAATGCTCTAGAGCATTTCCCTAGTGGAGTCACCATTTGTTGTGCAATTTTGCACACACGCCCCACTGAAAGTAGGGACCCTCTCTTGGCTTGCCCCCTCTTTTGTGCTTATTTTTGAAAATCTTGGGGTTTTGGTCTTTGGTGCTTGCCTTGGTTATGGGTGCTTTTATGTTGAGTTCCTGGTGGTTTTAGAGTCTTGCAGTTGCCCTCTATGGGGTGGTCTTCTTTTGCCTTCTATTTTTTCCCTTTGTGTTTTTGTTTGGGTCCTAACGGTTAGTTTCCTCCCTTAGGTTTTCCTTTGTTTACCTTGTTCCTTTTGTTCTGTCGGAGGCGAAACTGGGATGGAACTGAATTATGAACTTTCACAAAGTTCCCTGTTTGGTCCCTTGCTGCTCTATGTTTTTGGGGTTGTCCTACTTTCCTCTAGGCTTGTTTCATCTATACAATTGGCTGCTTGTCTGAGTCTGCTCTGGGATTTCTTTTACAAACTCTTATCATCTTTTCAGAGTCATTCAAACTAGTAGATTTCCTTCATCTGATGTTGCACGAGCTGGGAATTATTGTCACTTGACTAAGTTAAATTATAGAATGTATTTGGGTCTTATATCTTCTCATAAATCTTAAGAATTATGAGGTTGCACATGGTCTTTAGGAGGTTTGACTGGGTGAAAAATCTTAAATTCTGCTCCAGTGCCACTTTGGTTCTCATCCTTGAGTGTGGGCTTCATTTCCTACAAGGTGAAAAGTAAAGCTATAAAAGAAAATCTCAAAAGAGAATATCAAAACAAAAAAGAAATAAAATATTGAAAATCAAAAGAAATGCTCACCTTTTCAAGGGTATCCTAGTATCTCTACCGGGGCTATGGACACCTGGTTGGCAGTAGAGCTATGCTAGGGAGGCTCATAGTGATAACCTCACCGGGGCTCTGGATGCCTGATTGGCAGTGAGACTCTATCCAGGTTGCTTTTGGAGTTAGAATCCTTAGGTAGCCCTATCAGACTGAGTTTGGTCCTTGTTGCAACTTAGGAAAGGGAAACGAATGCATATGCACACACTTTGACCCTAGTACAAGAAAGGTTTGCTTGTTTGTGATTTCTGAAACCTTTTCTATTGGTAACCTGATTCTTGGATTGAAACCAAAGATTTTGAGTTCTTGATTCCAGTTTGTCATCAAAATGCTCTAGAGCATTTCCCTAGTGGAGTCATCATTTGTTGTGCAATTTTGCACACATGCCCCACTGAAAGTAGGGACCCTCTCTTGGCTTGCCCTTTTGGCCTATTTCTATGGCTTGCCCCCTCTTTTGTGCTTATCTTTGAAAATCTTGGGGTTTTGGTCTTTGGTGCTTGCCTTGGTTATGGGTGCTTTTGTGTTGAGTTCTTGGTGGTTTTGGAGTCTTGCAGATGCCGTCTATGGGGTGGTCTTCTTTTGCCTTCTATTTTTTCCCTTTGTGTTTTTGTTTGGGTCCTAACGGTTAGTTTCCTCCCTTAGGTTTTCCTTTGTTTACCTTGTTCCTTTTGTTCTGTCAGAGGCAAAACCGGGATGGAACTGAATTATGAACTTTCACAAAGTTCTCTCTTTGGTCCCTGTTCCCATTCCGGCTCCACTCCCCACCTTTTCTTTTGTTTTTTGGAGGTGGAACCCGGATGGGACTGAACTATGAACTTTCACAAAGTTCACGATTTGGTTCTCGTTCTCGTTCTGGCTCCACTTCTCACTCTCTTGCTTTCTTCTTCATTTTGTTTATTTTTGTCCTAAGGGTCACTTTCCTCCCTTAGGTTTTCTTTTGTTTTCTTTTTCCTTCATTTGTTGGAGGCAGGACTGAGATGGAACTTACCTATGAAATTTCACAAAGTTCATGGTTCTATTCTCGTTCCCGTTTCAGCTCCGCTTCCCACCTTCTCATTTTCTTCGTTGCTTTGCCCGTTTTCGGACTAAGGGTTGGTTTCCTCCCTTAGGTTTTCCTCGGTTTTCCTTTTCTTTCATTTTGTCAGAGGTGGGACTGGGATGGAACATAACTCTGAACTTTTCACAAAGTTCATGGTTCGGTTCCCATTCTTGTTCTGTCTTCGCCTATTTTCCTTTCGGTCCCATCTTGGTTTCGTCTCCGCCTTCGTCAGGGTTGGTTTTGTGTCTGGCTCCGCCATGGTTGGTTTCGTTTCCATCTCTACCTATTTTCCTTTCGTTCTCATTGTTGTTCCATATCTGTTTGTTTTGTGTCTTTGTTCCTGCTCTTCTCGTGGCTTCACCTCCATCTATCTTTGGTTCCGCTTCTACTTGGGTTTGTGCATGATTTCCTTGCCTTAGGAACTCTAATGGATCGACTTGGATTTTGATGATGTATTGAGCATTAATCATGGCCCATTTTAATTTAGGTTGGATCAATATGAGGGTTGTTGTTGGGACCGAGAGAAGAATGGGTGTACTTTGAAGATTTGGTGAGATCTTCAGGTGTGGTCGAGTGCAATTTATGGCTGTTGTCAGAGGAAACCCATCCCTGCACGCAAGTTCGATGCATTTGGTGGCCATTAATGGAGGGCTCGACTTGGTTTGACTCGATCTGGGTCGTTCATTTTCCCAGCTCAGATCTAATCGACAAATTGTGTTCGAGCTGGTGTTTTGCACATGTTGTTGTTCATGTGGGTGGAGCATTGATGGTGGGCATGGTTCGAGGATCTGTTCCCCTGACTTTGTGTGATCCTAGATCGATCTAAGGGGGTGTTGGATGCATTCATTGTTGGATGGCGAGTTATTGCGGGTTGTCGAGGCCGATTTGGTTGGTGGGTGACCTTCTTCATAACCCTAGCTCTAGTTCATGCGGGTAGGTTTTCTATAAGTATGGCCTTTGGCCTCATTTGTAAGGGTTCATTCGGTGGAGTTTTGAGATTAGTAGGTTAGGTTAGATTTCTTCCATTGGCTAATTAAGACAGAAGACTTGTAAACATTAGATTTAGCATTAGAGTAGCATGTTAGAAGATTAGAAGTTAGTTTTACATTTCAAGCATGTGCTATAACAAACTAGAGTTGTTGCTAATATGATGATTTAATACAAAGTGCAGACATTATTCTATGACTGGTGCCTTCTTTGGATTGAATAATCTTGCATGGTTCTTGTTCTATCTTTTAAATTGCTTGGAAATGTTTGAATATATCTTAGGTTTAATTAGTAATGCTTGTGATTTAATGCTTGGAGTGTTGTAGAAATCTTTGGTTCATACTTTGGGTAGCTTCTTGATTGTGGTAATGTTGTGCAAGGTTAACTTGTACCTGATACTCATGTGCTTAGTTCAACTATAGATATTCACCCAGTTTTATTGAATGAATGTCCATAACATCTTACAAGATTGCACTATTTTCTGCAAGTTGCAAGTATAACCTGGGTCAAATAGAAATTAGTTTAAGGGATTGGTCCATTCCAAGTATTTCATCATTTTCATGGTTAATATTAGAAGTAATGTTAACATTAGGACTTCTGAAACCCTCAAATTTTGTTGTTTCTTTTATTATTTGTGTAGAACTAGAAATTAAACCATCACCATATCTTAAAATCTGATGAGTTTAGAGCTTCCAGCATTTGTTCATAAGACCCCTTGTGATTACCAACATTTTCACATTTATCATTGAGTTTGTTCTACTGCATTGTCATCACCTGAAACCCATGATACCTTGGGGTTATCTCTTTGTTCATATAGATCAACCTTTCAAGAGAGATAGGATAACTTTTATTCTATCTAATGTTGTTGCCGTGCAAAAAAACCAAACAACAAGTTCTACATTTTATTAGTTTACACCATCTTGAAATTCAAAACATAAAACCAATTTTATGTGTCAAAGTTGAAATTTTTATTTGTGTTGGACGATTCCTTTATAAAAGTGTGACATAAGTTTTTACTTTTACCCTAGTAGTTTCACATTATCTATGCTAAAAAGAGATCTGTGTTTTTTCACCTTTCCAATTAACCTTGTAATTTCTATCTTACCCAATTATTCTTATAGAAACCATTTTTTTAAGCCCTTGTGCCTCTTAAATTCCTTTTTCATCCTAATTTGATGTCTCTTTCACTCTAAAGTTAATTTTGTCCTCAATCTCAATTCAAATTTATACAACTTTCACCATTGATGCCACTCTAAGATTATTAAGTCCCTAATATTCTATCTAATTTTATGAATATGATATCATATTCTTAAGTATAAATTATATATTCCTTTAAATTATAATAAGTTAAGCACTTGTGGCATGCTTAACCATAACATTAGTTTTATTTAGTACCTTAAATACTCTTAATTAGGATGAAGGGGTATGTCCTTGCATAGTTAAGCCTGAAAATGAAGTGGACATATTTATACCAAATCATCATGTCTTCAAATATTGAATTCATATATTATTATTTGATTGTTGGAGGTCAACCCCTCAAAGTGGTTTTCTATATTTATTATTTTTACAAGTGTTTCCAAGAAATATCATAACAAGTGGTATCAAAGCTATGATTTGGGCCAAGATTTTTGTTTCCACCATAACTTATAGACCAATGCAAATTTGGATCCATTTTATTTTGGATTTTTAAGTATATATCAGATAAGCTCTCTCTCAAAAAAATACTTTCAAGATAAATTTTCTAAATTCTATTGAGATTTTATGTTTTCTCATTAATTTTCTTTATAGGTGTAGAGTAGAAAATCGCACACTCTTAAAAAAAGAGGTGATTTAACACTTAATTTGGACCTATTTTTGGAACCCTTACATTAATTACCCTTCAAAATAACTAGTCATAGGCCCCTAGGACCCATTATTTTGGATTTTGAGGCCCATTTCATTCAAAAATATAAAAATCCATTAAAATATTGAAAAATATAAAAACCCACCTCAAAAAGCTAAGGTGGGACTCATTCGCCACCTTGGGTGAATGAGTCTCCTTAGGTGGGACCCATTTTCCAAGGGTGGTGAATGAGTCCCATTTGGGGCCTTTTTTAAATTTGAGCAAGAATTCATCAATTTAATTCAGGTTTTTGATGAATGTTGGCCTTTGGGATCTAAATAATGGCCATTTAGGTGTTGATGCCTATAAAATCAAGATTCTAAGTCATTTTTATCAATCTTTAAGCACTTTGAGCAAGTATTTTCAAGTATCAAGCATCAAGAACCTTCAAGAAAGTTCTCACAAGAGCATTCAAGTTTTAAGAGCATGTAAGGTTGAAGCTTTAGAGTAGCATTAAAGTGGTTTTTTAGGTGTTCAAGCTCACTTTCAATCAAGATCTAGCATTTTCAAGGGTTGATCATGGATTCCTATGGTGAATCATGATGGATTCTAGGTTGGGGAGATGCAAATAGCCATCAAGCCAATCCTAAAGACTTGTTTCCTAAGTGATTCCATCTTCCATTATCACTCTATATTTAGCTTAAGGAAGGTACACGAATTATTGGGATTCATTTGGGGTGATTGAAGATCATCACAAGTTAATCATTCATCTCTTCATTTCCATTCTTGCATCATATTCTTTCATGTTAGAATAGGATTGCGTCATGTTTCATATTTCCTAGTCTTAGACACACTTGAGGCTAGGGCTTTCATTCATATTCCATTATCTTTATCAAGCTTTAATTATAAAACTAGGGATTTGACCAAGGAAAACCCCCCATTACCAAATCAAGTTAAATTCTATTTTGCAGGTGTTTTTCATAGATTTGAATCTGGAACTCAAGCTGGAAGGGAAGAGCACGTGTTGAAGTGTAGATCAAAGTTTTCAAATCCCAAAAAAGTTGAATGGGATTGATTCACCAAGTGTGGAAAATGAGTCCCATCACTACTCTCTGTTAGATATAGTTGCATATTCTGATACCCTTTTTCTTGAAACAAGCTCCCGCATAGAAATTCAGATCTGGGACTAATTCCCCTAGGTTGGCGAATGAGTCCCAATTGGTTAAAAAGTCAACATTTCTAGAATTTTAGAGTTGTTTCTAGTCCCTTGGAGGTTTCTAGGTGCACACTTTTCATATTTTGTTTTCCTATTATGTTTTAGTTGCATTTTTAGGGCATTTTCTAGATCATTTTTGCATATTAAACTGTGTTTTCAAACATTTCCTTTTCCAAGTTTACACTTGGTGGTGAACCCCTCATTTTTTATCATTCAAACCCCTTAGTACATTCCCTTTGATATATTTCAATCTCCTTTGCATTGAAATCTCAGGGGTTTTTTCTTGAGTGAAACACCTAAGAATAAAATTTGACCTCTCTCCTTTTAGGGTAAAACCCTAGAAGCCCTACGGAGAGTGCTCACCCCATTTTTCCTCATTTCATTTTGCTAAACCCGAATTTATAGCATTATAATTCTGACTTGGAGTGCATTTACATCCTAGATTTAGCTTTCATTAACATTGCATTAGGTTTTGAATTGATTGGCATTCTAGGGTTTCAATTCTTGTATTAGTGAAAAGTTCATTTAGCTTGCATTTTTGCACTTAATTTCATAAAAATGTATTGAAAAATTGCATTTGCATTCTAGATCTAGGTCATACAACATTGAAAACATCAAACCAAAAAATTCTGAAAATCTTGAAAAAAAACCCCTACTGGGACTCATTCGCCACCTTGGGTGAATCAGTTCCAATGCAAAATTTTAGTTGTTGTTTATAGAATTAAATTTCTAGTTTTGAAGCTTTTTTTTGCCTCTATTACTTTTCTATTTTGGTTCAGTTACTTTCTGTTACATCGAAATCATTAGAAATAGCATCATTTACATTCATGGTGATTATGGATAGCATTAGATTTTTACAATTTTCATTTTTGGCATTAGTTCCTAGTTCCCTTAGATTAGATTCATTAGAAAATTAAAAACAAAAAATTGAAAACATCAAAAGACCCAATTCACGAAATGCTTAAATTTAGAAAAATTATATCATCCAAGCCCTTTAGTAGTGATGACCTAGACATGTTAGATGAATCCCTTGTAGAATTCCTCTCACTAGGATCATCCACTAAGGATTGTTATGAAAAACATGAACCAAATAAAGTTAACTTATCCCTTAAGCCTTTTAGTAGCGATGACTTTAATATGCTAGATGAAACCCTTGAGGACTTCATCTCACAAAGCCCACCCACTAAGGCTTGTCATGAGAAACCAAAAACAAGAGAAGTTAACGTGATCCAACCTCAGCTTATCATTTACCCACCTTTGCATAAACCCAACCCGAGTTTACCCTTTATCCTCCTAAAAGTAATGTGTTGTAGCAATCAAGTCATAATACCGTTGCTCATACATACAATACAAGAAACAACCTGCAACCACAACAACCAACCTCAACACCCTTACCTTAACCTAATCACATCTTACCTAGTGCTCCTTGTTTAACTTTGCCTAGTGGAAAGGAGTATAATATTGTTTAACAACTTAAGAATACTCCTGCAAAGATATCCCTATGGGATTTAATTCATAATTCCCCAAACTATCATAGCATGCTTCAAACAACCTTACAAAAAGTAGTGGTTCTTCCTAGTACAAATGCAAATAATGTGGCAGCTCTCATGCAAGGAATGAGTATAGTTAATGTAGATATAATATTTCACCAACATGAGCTGCCCCTTTTGGAATTGATACCGAAAAGTGAGGCCTTCATGATCATTTCTCAATTTAATAGAATAGGCATAAAAAGGACCATATATAATGGTTCGACCCTTAATGTGTGTAGTGTGAAACTCTAGATAGGTTGCGAGTAGACAAATCAACAATGTAACCTGACTCTTTATCCATCCGAGGATTTGACAATGTAGGAAGGAAACCCCTTGGTGTAATTAATTTACCTATTATAGTCAGAAAGGCTACCTTACAAACTCCTATTCATGTTATGCTTCACGAACTTTCATACAATCTTCTTTTGGGAAGACCATGGATTCATGAGATGCATGCAGTGCCTTCAAATCTTCATCGTATTATGAAATATGTCTATGACAACAAGGTATACCAAGTTGAAATGGGCCCTGAGCGTGAAAGTTACCTACAAGTAGAAAAAGGAACTACAAGTCCTCTAAGCACATTAATTCCCACATCTAATATAGAACCTTTAAAAGAAGATAAGCAAGCAACCGAAATAGTATCAAAATTATTGGATGATGATTGGGGTTCCTTGGATTTCACACCCTCAATTAGGAGAATACATAATCACAAGAAAATAATATGACAAGAAAAATCAACCAATGGTAATGTCAACTTAGAACTTGGAAGAACAATCACAAACATCTAACTCCTCTATTCTTGAAGAAGATACAAGTTATATGAAAAACTTTGATGAGATAGACTACCAACAACCACCAAACCCAAAAGAAATGGAAAAAAATTATGGGAGAGGTTATGAACTTGTGAAGCAATTGGGTTACAAAGGTAAAGGATGTGGAAAGAAAGAACAAGGTATTTGAGTTCCTATGGAGCCTAATATACAAGAAACAAAGACGAGTTTGGGATATTGTCCTTCTAAAATCATGCAATAAACAAAGAGATCATCATTAAACATCAATACTATTATGTGAGCCAAAAGTCAACCTCACAATGCAACATCCTAAATTGCTTGACATGGATTTACCACCATCATGGGAGTACTTTAAAAATTAGGAAGCCTTGAAATACATGCTAGGAGTTTATGATACACCATCCACTTTGTTAGGTCTCAAAAAAGCAGGTTTGAACCACAAGAGGTTGCCAAGCTCTTGACACATTTTTGGCTAATGTACAAGGCCAATTAATGTAATTGAACCATCTACTGTTTAGGCTCTACTAAACCTAGGTGTGTGTACCTATGTAAATGATGCAGACTTGAACTGTATGATTCCTACTTGTGCAATCTATCCCCAATGGCAAATAGTGAGGGATAGATGAAAGCTTAATAACTACTTCTACTCCTAATGAAATTAAAAATATGAATGCATGGATAATATTTTATGAAATACTAAAATGGAATTGGTATGACCAATTCCTACTTCTGTTTGGTAAATGGAGTCAAGATGTAAATGATATGCGACTTACTAACTAGCTACAATTCTAATTGTTTGGCATTTATACTTTTTCATACCTAGTATAAGCATGCAAGGATGTGACTAACAAACTCTTCTTATTGATCCAATCAATGCCTATTAGGTCACTGTGATCTATCTAAGAGGATTTTAATCCTTCCTTGAAGGAACTAGTTAAAAGGGGTCACACAGTGACAACAAATGTGTACTGACAAAATGAAAAATATACTTGATATATTCAGTTTTGAATAACTTAATAGGATTGTCTGGAGACAGTATGGAAGCCTTCAATTATAGACTCTTCTTATTGATCCAATTGATATTTCCAAATTATTGTAATCTATTTAAAATGATTTTAATTCCTACTTGAAGAAACCAATTAAGCAAATTACAAAAGAACAACAAATGTGTTTGATGAATTTAGTATTCTTCCTGGAATAAATTCAAATAATAGGGAACACCAACTTGGAGACAACAGAATAATTGTTTAACTTAACAAACAATTGACACCAATATTTGAGTCACGAGATGAAATCTTCTTGTCCATTATATTATTCCAAAATATTTTGCAATACATAACATAACATTCTGTTTCAGCAACTGATCACCCTATCCAACTACTAGAAATTTCCTAACCTACTCCTACCCTCTAATTGTCCTAATTCTCATTCTTAACTCTTTTTATTTCATTTGGCATATATACATTATTTTAGGGCTACAACCCTTCACAACATCCATCCGATGCAACTCTTCTTTTCGATACAACTCTTCATTTAATTATTCTTGATAAAATAAAATTTTTAATTAGTTGCCTTTGGAAAATTAAATATTTTAACTTTAATCTCCATCTTGCATGTTCTCAAAAAATTAACTTCAGTAATTATCCTTTGCTGGAAACTTTTTTATTTCCAGCAATTAAAAATAATCAACCGATCTCGCAGCTTCTTTAATGAAAAAATATTTCATTTTTACCTTGCTTGATTGAAATATTTCACCTGATTTAATAAATTATACCTTTGGGTAAAATAATTACATATTGTTATAATCCTATTGGTGAAAATATTCCAACTCCCTATGCAAATATTTTATAGATTTTACCTCTTGTGCATCTTGTGGCTAAAATAATTATCCACTTTTAAATCCCCTTGATAAAACAATTTCGTTCAATCTTTTGTCTGCACCCTAACCACATATATTCACATATCAGGGTAACATTTCTCTTATCGGGAGAATTCAAATAACTTCTATCAATATCAATTGTCTCACCAATGAAGTATAAATGGGGTCTGGCTATCGGTGAGACTTCAAACCAGTCTTGCAGATCGGTGGGACTTCAAACGAATCTTGCAGATCGGCGAGACTTCAAACTACTCTTACAGATCGGTGGGACTTCAAACCAGTCTTGCAGGTCGGTGAGACTTTAAACTACTCTTGCACGTCTGTGAGACTTCATACCATTATCGCTGATCGGTGAGACTTCAAACCACTCTTGCAGATAGGTGTAACATATGAAGTCGAAACGAGAAGGAAAACTCACTCCGATAGCACATGTCTCCCCGACATGTTTCTCTTCATTTTACCACTGAGACAAAGTGAATGTATTGTCGATGAGGGTCCATCGGCATGACATGCATGCTCAGGATGACTTTAGGATTTCACTTAGATAGATTATGTATCTTTGATTAGTGGGACTTCAAACTAGTCTTGCAGATCGGTGAGACTTCAAATCACTCTTGCAGATATCAGTGAGACCACATACCCCTCTTGCAGATCGGTGAGACTTCATACACCTCTTAAAAATTGGTGAGAATTATGGCTGGTCTCTTCGATGGAATTTTTTTTTGTTGTACAGTGACCCAAATGAGTCAGGTAGCCTCCATAATTGCTTTGAAAAAATGGTCAGATGATCTCCAAAAGTCACGAAAAATGCACCAACATGTTGAGTTATGATAGGAGAACATAGTCGCCAAACAATTTTGCATGAATCCATTGGATTCTAAAGATACTAATTTTCAAAGTAGCCCAATAAGATTTTTCCGAAACTGCACTTGTGAAAATCATCTGAAGCATGCCAACTTGCCATTTTGAAAAAATACCACCTCTTCTCCTATAAAGCTATAACTTTGAGAATTAGTTCATTTAGGCTCCATGAGTAGGTGTACAGAAGGATTTTAAACCATTTTATTTTTTTCATGAAATAATCAAGGTCAAAATTAACCTCTTTGAAGCTGTTATGGAAATGCATTTTTCAAATTGAGTAAAACCCATTTGGTTTTGATTTTGAAAAAATACCAAATGATGTCCTGAAGCTCTAAAAATTGACATGGATACACATTGAGATGGGAAGAATCAAGATAATGAATTGTTCTATCATGAAACCCTTTCAGTTGCTTAATATTGTTCTCCAAAGTTGACCTACCTAGCAGATTTTACTATGTGTAGACAACAAACCTCTACAAAACCCTTCAACTTGACCTTTTTAAATCTTATCAAAATTGATCATACAAAACTAAAAATTGGTGTGCACACTAATATATCATAGATAAACACGTTTGCAAAGTGATTCTGTGTGAAAATGTATTGGATTCATTTTGTGATTTTTTAAAAGTGGGCCATTTGAGTAGATTTTCCAACTATACATCTAAGTGCTAAAATCAAATTTTTTGAACATGGGAGCCTAAAATTTGCACGCAATGGCTCCATTTGGGGATGAACTCCCCTTTTGGGCATAGCAAGAATTCAAATCTCGAGGATAAAAACCAAGTGTTTTATCCATTGAGCAACATACTTAAATTCTTTTCTATGGTAAACTGATATGGTTTTAAAAAAACCACACCATAGTTGATGGCACAAGGCCACCAAAAAATAAAGGCCCCTACTTCCCCCTGTCATACACCTTGATTTGTTTTGATTTCATCAAATTTCTCTTGAGAATACTCATACAATTTGCCTTGTCACTGCCATTGAAAGCTTTCAAAATAACTCCACTTTCACTGTTGCTCTCATTTCTTTGTCTATTTTGTAGTTCATAAACTCCATTATCATGTGATAAATTTTTTCCATCCTTATCATACAAAGTGTATTCTCATTTGATGGAACATTTCTTATTATTTTTGTCACTATCATGTGTTATTAAATAATATCCCAGTTGTACTGAACATGCATTATTTGAACGCTTCTTTTGTGAGTCTGAAAATTCTATCATATCAACATCTTTTGGAATAATCAGATCTAAAATATTTTTTTACTTCTTCCATATAACTAATTGGTAGTGACACATACTTATGATCCACACAATCATCATTATGTGTATTTGAATCAATCCATGTTGAGCATTTCTTATCCATGATGTACAAACCATTTTCATTCTCAAAGGTCTCTGATTCTATTTTATACATTCCTTCTTGAGCTGAGGAAAACATAGGATTTTTATCAGCTTCAAAAATTTATCCATTATTGTCATACAAATTACTTTCACTGTCGAAGGGAATGTGTGTTGGGCATTCAATTTTAGCATCATTCTTGTGTGTATATTTTTGGTATTCAACTATCAACAAATTTGAAATATATTCACTACTGAGTGAACATGCCTCTACATCCATATCATTGATGTTGTATTCTTATTTTTTCTCATTATCAAAAAATGGTAATTCAAATGCATCAATCTCATACTCATTCACTTGAAAAATTGGTACATCATCCTCTTCCTTATCTAATATGTCTTCGTGGTAGTCAATTGCAGCTAGAGGTGTTATTTTTTTATTGTCAAATAGACTTGCTTCTTCCTCTTGATCATCACAAGAGCTGAAAGAATCACTTTGTTGTAGATCAAAATTCATAGGCTCTTCTTCATAGTCAGAATATTCAATGGATCCCTCATAACATGCACTATCACAATAAATTATGGAGGAGATACCTTCTATATGTTCATCCTCCTCATGTAGGTTGTCATAACAATCATTTTCACTTGCACATGTCTCATCTTCTAGCTGTATTGTATGATCAGTTTCTCCACAATCATCAGTGGTCTCACTATTGTCTTCATATTTGATGGTGTCCTCATACCCTTTCTTATCTATGATTCCAATCCATTCATCTATTTGATCAAGAGCAACTAGTATCCATGATTTAGGCCAGTAAGTTGAATTAGGCTCATATACTTTCATGAACTGCTAAATGATCTTAGACCTACTAGGCAGGAAATTAATAGGTATTTGCCTACAAATATATGTCATTTTTCTGAAAAAAGAGCACCCAGGTTCTCCTTCATATCTCCTTATGTTAAGAAAGGCATCCAAAATATTTTTGCTTCTTTCTTGAATACTTAAGAACTCATCATTTTTCTTCATAGATTTTTGATTATGATATATCTCTTGTTGTCGATTTTGATTGACATTTCCATGTGAGCTAAATTTGTGTTGCACTTGATATTGATTGTATTGATGACCTTGGTAGCTTACTAGTTTTTTTCAAGGAGGGAAATGATATGCATTCATTTGGTTTGAAGCCTATGATGAATAAATGTTTTGTTGTAAACAACGTGCATTACCTCCATTGTGAATAACATGCATTATCAAGCACTTGTGGGGTCCAAGGTCTATTGGAATTTGTGTATTCATTCTCTTTGTAGAATGGCATATTTTGTGATGTATTTGGAACACATTTGACTCCCAATTGCAGCAGTTGTTGGTTCAATTGTAGTATTTTTTGTTCCAATTGTAGGCTTTGTTGTTTCAATTCTTTACACTCTCTTATTGTTTGTTTCATTTTTACTTCTTCTGACATCTTGACAAGAAATTTACATAAGCTTCTTATCTTTTATTTTGATGGACTTAGTGTTGTTGTTCCAAAATGTTTAGCATTATCTATCAATTTTTAAATAGAGTCACCACCTAATTTTCCCAAAAGTAGGAAAATGAAATGGATTTTCTTGGTTTACCCCTATGAACTCAAGTGAATGCACATGTGAAATTTACTTTTATGACTCTATAAGGCAAGACATTTTTCTACTGAATTTCTTCAAGTTATCCCCAATAGATTTGCCAAACTGTTAGGTCTCAAAAACGTAGGTTTGAACCACAAGAGGTTGCCAAGCTCTTAACACATTTTTGGCTAATGTACAAGGCCAATTAATGTAATTGAACCTTCTACTCTTTAAGGCTCGGCTAAACCTAGGTGGGTGTACCTATGTAAATGATGCATACTTGAACTGTATGATTCCTACTTGTGCAATCTATCCCCAATGGAAAATAGTGAGGGATAGATGAAAGCTTAATAACTACTTCTACTCCTAATGAAATTTGAAATATGAATGTATGGATAAGATTTTATGAAATTCTAAAATGGAATTGGTATGACCAGTGCCTACTTCTTTTGGGTAAAAGGAGTCAAGATGTAAATGATATGTGACTTACTAACTAGCTACAATTCTAATTTTTTGGCACTTATACTTGTTTATAACTGGTATAAATGTGCAAGGATGTGACTAATAGACTCTTCTTATTGATCCAATCAAGGCCTATTAGGTTACTATGATCTATCTAAGAGGATTTTAATCCTTCCTTGAAGGAACCAGATACACACAGTGACAACAAATGTGTATTGACAAAATACAAAATTTACTTGATATATTCAGTTTTGAATAACTTAATAGGATTGTCTGGAGATAGTATGGCAGCCTTCAAATATAGACTCTTCTTATTGATCCAATTGATATTTCCAAATTACTGTAATCTATTTAAAAGGATTTTAATTCCTACTTGAAGAAACCAATTAAGAAAATTACACAAGAACAACAAATGTTTCTGATGAATTTAGTATTCTGCTTGGAATAAATTCAAATAATAAGGAACACCAACTTGGAGATAGTCGAATAATTGTTTAACTTAAGAAAAAATTGACACCAATATTTGAGTCACTAGATTAAATCTTCTTGTCCATTATATTATTCCAAAAAAAAAAATCAATGCATAACATAACATTCTTGTTTCACCACCTGATCACCCTATCCAACTACTGGCAATTTCCTAGCCTACTCCTACCCTCTAATTATCCTAATTATCATTCTTACCTCTTTTGATTTCATTTGGCATATATACATTATTTTAGGGTTACAACCCTTCACAACATTCGTCTGATGCAACTCTTCTTTTTGGTACAACTCTTCATTTAATTATTCTCGGTAAAATAAAATATTTAATTAGTTGTCTTTGGAAAATTAAATATTTTAACTTTAATCTCCATCTTGCAGGAAAATTTTGTGCTTCCGCGAATTAAAAATAATCAACCGATCTCGCAGCTTCTTTAGTGAAAAAATATCCCCTTTTTACCTTGCTTGATTGAAATATTTCACCCGATTTAATAAATTATTCCTTTGGGTAAAATAATTACATATTCTTTTAATCCTATCGGTGAAAATATTGCAACTCCCTGTGCAAATATTTTATATATTTTACCTCGTGCATTTTGTGGGTAAAATAATTGTCCACCTTTAAATCCCCTCGATAAAACAATTTCATTCAATCTTTTGTCTACACCCTAACCACATATATTCACATATTAGGGTAACATTGCTCTTATCAGGAGAATTCAAATAACTTCTTTCGATATCAATTGTCTCACTGATGAAATATAATTGGGGTGTGGCTATCGATGGGACTTCAAACCAGTCTTGCAAATCGGTGGGACTTCAAACTAGTCTTGTAGATTAGTGAAACTTCAAATTACTCTTGTAGATTAGTGGGATGTCAAACTAGTCTTGCAGATTGGTGAGACTTCAAACTACTCTTGCAGATCGGTGAGACTTCATACCATTCTCGTCGATCGATGAGACTTCAAACCACTCTTGCAGATCAGTGTAACATATGAAGCCAAAAGGAGATGGAAAAGTCACTTCGATAGCACATCTCTCCCCAACACGTTTCTCTTCATTTTATCATTGAGACAAAGTGAATGTCTTATTAATGAGGGTCCATCGGCATGACATGTATGCTCGGGATGACTTGAGGATTTCACTTTGATAGCATATGTCTCTCCGATTGGTGGGACTTCAAACTAGTCTTGTAGATCAGTGAGACTTCAAATCACTCTTGCAGATATCAGTGAGACCACATACCCCTCTTGCAGATCAGTGAGACTTCATATCCGTCTTAGAGATTGGTGAGACTTATGGCTGGTCTCTCCGATGGAATTTTTCTTTGTTGTACAATGACCCAAATGAGTTAGGTAGCCTCTAGAATTGCTTTGAAAAAATGATCAGATGATCTCCAAAAGTCACAAAAATGCACCAGCATGTTGAGTTATGATAGGAGAACACAATAACCAAATAGTTTTGCATGAATCCATCGGATTTGAAAGATACTGATTTTCAAAGTAGCCCAATAAGCTTTTTCTGAAACTGCACTTGTGAAAATCATCTGAAGCATGCCAACTTTCCCTTTTGAAAAAATACCACCTCTTCTCCTATGAAGCTGTAAATTTGGGAATTAGTTCATTTAGGCTCCATGAGTAGGTGTGCAGAAGGATTTTCAACCATTTTACTTTTTACATGAAATACTAAAGGTCAAAATTGACCTCTTTGAAGTTGTTATAGAAATGCATTTTTCAAATTGAGTAAAACCCATTTGGTTTTGACTTTGAAAAAATACCAAATGATGTCTTGAAGCTCTAAAAATTGACATGGATGCACATTGATATGGGAAGAATCAAGAGAACTAATTGGTTTGTCATGAAACCCTTTCAGTTGATTAATATTATTCTCCAAAGTTGACCTACTTGGCATATTTTACTATGTAGACAACAAACCTCTGCAGAACCCTTCAACTTGACCTTTTGAAATCTTATAAAAATTGATCGTACAAAGCTGAAAATTGGTGTGCACACTCATATATGGTAGATGAACATGTCTGCAAAGTGATTCTTTGTGAAAATATACTGGATTCATTTTGTGATTTTTTTTAAAGTGGGCAATTTGAGCAAATTTTCCAACTATACATCTAAGTGCTAAAATCATTTTTTTTGAACATGGGAGCCTAAAATTTCATGCAAATTTTAGGCTCCAACACAATCCTCCAAAGAAAAAGGTTACATGTGCTATGATTAGTACCAACCTGAAAGATGTCGAAGGTGAAAGCAATGAGAATGATACAAATGCAAAACAATACAATCTTGAATTTCCAAAGAAAAATGCCCTCCCTTTAGGGGATACAATTGAGATACCAATAGATATAATGGACAAAGATAAATTCATTAAAATAAAAAAATGTCTCAATGAAAAAGAACAAGAAGATATTGCAACCTTGCTTCATGAATTTCTTAAACTCTTTGCTTGGAAGTATTCAAATATGCCAGGAATAGATCCAAAGATAGTGACACACAACATTTTCCTTGTTGAAAATGCCAAGCCCGTTCGACAAAAGATACACAAGATGAATCCTAAGATAGTTGTGCTTGTTAAAGGTGAACTAGAAAAACTCCTTGATGTTGGCTTCATAAGACCTAATGATTATTCTCCATGGATCTTGTTGACAATGATTTCACTCATATCAATAGTGTTGAATACAAAACTCCATAAACAGACCGCGAAGAAGCTATTCTTCTTGAAATATATGCAACAAGAAAATCTCGAAAGGGGAAATCTTCCTAAATAGAACAATCAAGATCAACTCAGTTCAATCCCAAGTCTTTGGTAATCAGGTTATGATCATACTAGGTTTGGTTCAGGGTTTGATGTGAATTTATTGTTAATCTCAAAGGGAAAATGTTCGTTAATTCTAATTTTTATACTAGACACTGAGTTTTCAATTTGGATTTTAAGAACAATTATCATGAAATCAAAAGATTTGAAATAATATTTCATGAACATCAACAATTTCATTTACTATTACTTAATAGATTTAGCTTTAAGAATTCAACAATTTTCATGTAAAATGAAATATTTTCAATAAATTTCCATTCATTCATCTATTTTTTGAAACATTTTTGAAGAATTTAAACATCTATTCTAAAATAAAGCATAAAAATACTAGAATTAAAAGGTTCTCCCGGTTATTCTCCATGCATCCCACAAAGAATTAATTAAATCAAATAAAACTGCTTTATACTTCACCAGATTGCTTCACAGCTACATACAAACTGTGTGAGCTTTTAAAGAGAGGATTTCATTTGGACATCGATTAGTTTCTATATACACCCTTAAAATGGCACAATATATAGGCTCTTTCAATAGAACTAACAAAACCATCTACAAAAGATTCATGACATAGGTAGCTATCAAATTGGCTCTGATATTAATTAATTTTTTAGTCTGAAATGATTCAGAAAACAAGAAGAAAGAACAAAAATTGAAGAAGTTTTGGCTCTTTCGACATCAAAAAATTTTGAACTTAAATGAAAATAAAGTAGTAAATGGCCTTTTATAGAGACATGGCCCTAAAATTTTGAACTTAAAGTCTTTTAGAGAATCAAAAGCAATGAATCAAAAATTAGCACGTGGTAACTGTGAGCTATCATTTAGAACATTCCAAATGATGTCAAAGGCTTGACTTCATCAGAAACAATACTCGTCACTCCTTACTCCAGTATATAGCATTTTGCATCTATTAGAGTTCATTTGAATACCAGACAAGATATATCCATTGAGACTGAGATCAACCAACAAAATTACAAAATAAACGTTATCAAAAAACCTTCTGGTATCCGGTACTTTTTGTCACTCAAAACTTGAGCTTAGACTCTTTCTCTATCCCTTTTTTCTTGGCACTCTCAGAAAGCTCCCAAAACTTGATGCATATGATCTTTTTAAATTCCTTGTATAGCTTTCCAAGTGAATTTAAGCTTATTATATTCTTCTAATACCCAAATTATTATATAATTTCTTTGTACTCTGTCTCCTGCATATCTATCTATAATATTCCTACACTATATGATCTCATCAATAAACTCTTGAGTTAATAAATGAATAGGATCTATATTTATTTTTTCAATCTATTCCTTGAAAGCTTTGGATTCCTTACCCTCCTGCCCTAAAGTTTGAGGATCACACCTTTGACATGCTAGCAATTCAATAAAACCTTGATATTCATCAAGCAATCCTTTACTTCCAGTGGTGACCTTTTCAAATCCTTCAATGCATTGCATCAACATATCACCTTCCCACTTCAATTTCTTCTTCCATTTTTTTGGTAATAGAGCTTCTTTCTCTGATATTATATTTTCTTGTATCAAATCCTTGACATCAGTATGTATGAGAATTTCAACATTTTGCTTCTCCATACTAACTTGTTCTTGACGAACTCTGCATTCACTTTCAAAGCTTTGATATTTTTCAAACCTATTGTATGCTTCCTTATATTTCCCTATCACATCAATAATGAACTCTTCTCCTTTTTTAACCCAGTATTCAATCCATTCTTCAAATAGATTCATTTTGTGGTGAACAACTGCATTTGCATCTACTTGATCTTATGACATTAATACTGGATGTTGGGGCAATTTTGTTTATGCTTGACTTGATAGAGTCAATGATTTTATAAATTTTTTTAAGGTAACAACCCTTTCTTTCAATTCTTTTTTCTTATTTTTGTACTTTTGTACTATAGCAACAATGGCATCTAAATTTACTTTTATTTCATCCAACTCTTGCTTCCAAGATGAGTGTCCAAGATTGATACTTGTTACCTTATGTAACATAGACTAAAAATCTGGAATAAGATAATCTGCAACTAGAATAAACGATGTCAATCCTAATCTAAATCAAACAACAAAGAACGAATAAGTAAACATAATAAACTAAACAAATTAATGGAAAGATCTCACCGAATATGCGTTCACTCCTTCGAATTATCTTGATTTCTCTTCTCCATTTTTCCTTTTCAGTATTCTTGCCCTTAGATTTCTGTGTTTGAATGCAAGCATAACTTCATTGAATGTCTAAGGAAAATATCGAAGATAAGTTTCTTCTCAAAAGTGTATGATTTCGGGAGGAGGAATAATGATAATGACAGGCCATTTTATATATTTTGAGTTTTCAAATGATTGGCTCAAATTGAAAGAGAGATCGACAGATGAGATTGATGAATGCCATGCGATGTGAGTTCTGTCTCAGATAGAACTTGAGTTAGAACATGAGTAGAAAAGACTGTTGGATAAAAACTAAGTTAGAACGTGAGTTAGAACACGAGTTCAAGATCTTAATCTTCAATTAAAAATCTTTGAAATAGAAGAAATAGACTTTGTATGTCAAATACAAAGTTAGAACTCGAAGAATAATGCATTCAAATGCAAATAGGAGTTAGAACTAGTTGTGACAGAGAGTCTTCTCGTACAGATAATTAGGTGTTGAATCCAGAGATAACTGGAGAACTAAAAATAGATCTCGAATCAGAAAGTGAGTGAATGACTTAGATAACCGAATGATAGAAGAATGTGACATAATTAATAAAATATGAATTAAATGTTAATTTAATTCAACATTCAAAAATAAGAGAGTTTAATTAAATAGATAATGTAATTTATTTAATTTAACTATTGAAATGGATAAATTGAATAATTAAATAATAAATATTTAATTATAGATAAAGGGGGTTAAATGAATAATTAAATAAAGATATTTAATTATAAGAAGAAATATGATAAAGGGGGTAATTAAATAATAAATATTTAATTAAGAAAGAAGAATTAATTAGTTATGGACATAATTAAACAAATATGATTTATTTAATTAATCAAGGTGAATAAAGGTTATTAATGAATTAATGAATTAATTAAAAAGGGGTATTTAATTAATAGAGGAAATATGTGTTAGAAAGGGTAATTAAATAATTAACATTATTTAATCAAGACCACAGACTATAGAAAATTATGTCGAATGTGTACTCGCGGGCCTAGACCAATTTTTGGTGTCTACAGTTTGCCCCTCTTTGATACAATGTCGTTACGGCATTGTGTCAAAGAAAATATGCCCCGATTGTGCCCTAGCATGAAACAGGTTAGGGTATGCCCCCTCAGGAAAATTGACAATTTTTGAAACATTTCAAAAAAATTAGGAAATATTCCCGATAAGTCAATTTGATAGTCAGAAATGCTATGGAGTTGATGGAATTGAAATTGGATGTGATATGGACGTGTACAAGTCAATTGAATTTGAAAGTTTAAGCGGACAATAGACTAGGGTAGAAGAAATGACACCCAAACTCTAGCTATAAATAGGAATTAGGTTGAAATCTAATTCATTTTCACCCGGAGGAGTTTGGAAAACTGAATATTTTCTCTGACTAGCGGACGAAAATGGCACCCATTCCCTATGCTGCACATTAAGGATATCGGATCCGGACCTTTAGGCAGCCAGCCGATGCAAGACCATCAGTATGTACCCAAAAATGAGCTCTTGAAATTTATTTTTGCATGCATTTCTAGGTCTTGAAAAGTTAATCAGCAAATGCGGTCCTTCGTGAATGATGCATATGTCATCGTATTCGCTGCATTTGATTGTGAAACAATGCATGTGCCAAAACACGTCTAGACTAGGTTAGGCATTTTAGGGAATAAACGCATGTGAAATATAATGCACTGCATATGTATATATGCACTGCATATGTATATATTCAATGCATATGTATATATGCAATGCATATGTATATATGCAACGCATATGTATATATGCAATGCATATGTATATATGCAACGCATTTTCATTAGGATTAGATGCATGTAGGGTAGTGAACCACATGTGCATTAGTGAAATGCATATGTAGCAGGTAGACAAGATTAGAAAAATGCACCGCATTTGGTTTATTTCACCACATTTGCAGTTGGTAAAAACTAGTGTGGGAAATGTGCGATGCATATGTAATATGCAACACAAATGAGGTGTTGTGCAACTCATTTGTAAAAATGCACCACATCTGTTAAAGTGAGCCGCATTTGGCTGGCAAAATTTTACGAAAATTTTTTCTAAGAAAAACTTGAAAATTCTTGACATCATGGTTTAAATGCAGGTTGTATTAGATCCTCTATATACATGGGAGACACGTCTTGACACATTCGATCTGAGAGATCATTTGACTAGTGTAGAGATACAACTTCTATGGAGACTTGGTCTACGTCACTATCTATCGATGCCCACTATTTGGGAGAATAGGGGGATGCTTATGGCATTGTGCGAGCGATGGCACTCTGAGACATCATCATTTCATTTTCCGATTGGAGAGGTGACTGTCACATTGGAAGATGTGTACACGATACTAAGACTACCAATTAGAGGAGAGCAGGTGATGTACGATACCCAATGCAGATTGATTGAGTTATTGAGATTTTATCAGGTGGATGATATCAGTAGGCTTGACATGGAGCATTATGAGATCAGATGGCCAGTGTTAGCAAATAGATATGATAGGATTAACTACATATTGTGTACATTGATAGGGGGGATAGTTCTACTAGATCGATGGGGTCACGGTTTTTTGGTTGGATGGGAAGAGATGTTGGTTGGTATGTTGGAGAGAGAGACCATGTATGCTTGGGGTCCATGTCTATTAGGGATGTTATATTTCCACTTACACGATATTGCATACAGAGACACATAGTCATTGAGCTGTGGGACCAGTCTGTGGATGGTGTGGGCTTGGGAGAGGATAGTTGTGTTTCATCCTCCAATTACTGTAGCGTGACAAGAGAGATATCCGTATGTGTTTTGATACACAAGACACATCACTCAGATCCATGTGGGAGACACAGGATTTTGGAGACATGCACTTGACATTCTAGACTAGTTCACGTGGAGACCATTCATGGATTGTGAGGAGTGGTCAGATGAGGATAGACATTTGGTGTTTTACAGAAAGACATAGTACCTTATTGGGAAGACTGTTTTGAGTGTGCACATCATTGATAGACACTTACTAGATAGAGTTTTGAGATAGTTCGGTGAGGTTCAAGATGAGCCTTGAAGTAGACCCAAGTTTGCTCATTCGTCTAGAGAGGTTCCATATTGGGGGACCATGATTCCAGTAGCTACTATAGAGGCAAAGATATAGGCTTTATAGCTAGTACAGTGGGGATGGAGAGATGGAGCATTAGACCTAGGGATGACATTTGTGTATGATGCATGGTGGGCAGAGGATCAACCTATTCCTTACATAGATCTAGATCATCCGACACTAGTGGAGAGATGAGGCACAAGACTGAGAGGACGACAGAGAGGTGGAGGTGCCAGAGTTGGTAGAGTTGGAGGGAGAGGTGATGATGAAAAATGTGGTAGGTGAGGATGAAGAGGACGGAGAGGGGGTCGGGTAGGTGGAATTTCACCTATCCGAGAGGCAGCAATAGAGGATGTATCGATGTTGGACATCGAAGGTGGAGCTGATGTATAGGGCAGAGATGAGCATGCTGCCAAGGAGGCAGTTGTAGAGGATCATGCAGATGTGGATATTGGTGGAGAGGATGCCATAGAGGATGTAGATATGGACATGGATATAGAACCTCTAAGTATTCTAGTAGGATATGGGGAGGAGGCACTAATGGATGAGTAGGAGAGAGAGATCAGGGATCGGATTGTGGAGGGGAGACAGGAGGATGATGCTCCTAGGGATGGTGATAGGGAGGCTTTGGAGGAGAGATTCAAATTGATGACAACAAAGTTTGATGCTATGAGGATAGAGAGAGACAGTTCCTATGCAGAGAGAGACAGTGCACATGTAGAGAGAGATAGTGCTCATACAAAGAGAGACAGTGCACTCATGGAGAGGGATCAGGCCATAGCTCGGAGATAGGAGATAGAGCAGTAGTTCACAGAGGTCAGACGCCTTTGTAGTGGGTCTTCATCTAATGGCATGGTATGGGATTTAGTCAGATTAGTCGAGAGAGCTACCTATTACAGGGACTTATATGAGGCAGTGGTGCCAAGAGAGAGATGAGCTCCTAGCTTCTCAGAGGTTTGCAATTAGAGATCACAGAGCAAGAGTCACACCAGGACATAGAGTACAGAGGGTGTGGTAGGACCACCGAGGGTAGGTCCATATGAGAGGCCTTCCACCTCACAGAGAGCACCTTCGAGGGTTTTCCCACAACCTTCACCATGTGACAGTACTGGCAGTGGGACATGATGATATGGTTACATATGTAGACACTGTATTTTGATCAGAGAGCCTGCAAGCTCGTGTTTTATTTATGGATACACTTTGATATTGTACTGTGACATTATTTTGAGTGATATATATATGATTTTAGCGGCTTCTATATGATATGCAATTCTATTTTATGGATGATGAATTATTTCTACATAATTATGTTTCCTAGATGATGTATGTACATGTGTTATGAACGAATGTTTCTATATGTTATGAGTTATGCATTTTATAATGATGTTATGGATGTCTTAATTTACTTATGATAATGGATGTAATGTTCTATATGATGATTATTTATATGTGATGGTGATATGTACAGGCAATGTTTACATTATGTATCTTATGATGATGAAATGCCTATGATGTCATGATTTTGAATGTATGCAATGAGGATGTTAATGTTACTATCTATATGTTTTAAATACAATGCAACTATATGAAATGCTTATAGAATGTATGCAAATGCAAATAATATAATGTTTTTATTGTGTCATGGGACTTTATCATTATGTCGAAGAAGAGAAAGGTTAGCACAAAAGGAATTTAGAATGTTAGTAAGAAATAACGAAGGTCGATTGATTGAAAAAAATATATAATCTTCAGTATATTGCCAAATATGCTATGCTTGCTTGTTATCATCATTGGGCAGGACATGACACAAATGGATAGTACACACTATGATATGAGATAGACCATAGTGTACAAAGTCACCCATATGCAAAGAACAGACAGTCACAGACAAGGAGTGTCTTAACTCATACTAAAGACAAAATTGCCCCAGTCATTTTGTCGAGACAAACCACAGACAACAGAAAAATAAAAGATAGGTCATGAGACATCATTGCTCCTCTAAATCCTTGAGGAAAATAGTAACATGACTCAAAAACCAATGTTTAAAAAGACAGTTGATAGACAACAATCAAAGAAAAAGAGTTCCGAGACATCCTTGAGAAAGCTAGTAACCAGACTAATTCACAAATTGATAACAAGATAAGACAAAATAATATATAAAGTCATAAAGCCAAAATAAAAGTATTCACCAAAACCTGATCTTGGAGGATTGTTTGATGTTTGATGTTTGACATAGCGTAATGTGAGTGATGACACGTACCGCATAAGACGTTGAGTCTGGTTTTGACATGGTGACTATATGTATAAGGTATGACAAAGCTTGGTTTGAGAAAGACACATGCCATATAAGATGTTGGAGCCTGATGATGTTGATGCGACAAGCTACATGAGGCTATGACAATTAGATGACGCATGTTGACAAGAAAGACATATCTTGCTTAAGACATAGGTTGATCACTTTGACAAGGTGTTTGATATTGACTTGATGACTTTGAGATGCTTTTCCTTGTTGATGCATGACTTGTTTTGATTCCTTGACTGATAAAAATTGTGTGTATGACTTGAGATGATACCCTAAACTATGATATGCAACTTGTGTGATAGTGATTGTGAATGAACCCTATTGGACTGACCTAGTGTGGTCTCGGGAGCTCATCAATTGATTAGCCTTGCCTACGTTGTACACTTAGAGACCTCATAGTTCGACACGACCAATGAATTTGAATGTACAAAGAGTCATGATTTAAATGTGTGTGATACATGAAAAACCTAGACTAATAGACCTAATGCCTCAGGGGCACATCAATTGGCCTTGCATATGTCCCAGTCGTAGAGGCAACATAGTTCGACTATGACTGACTGAACATGACTGACTTGACTCTTTTTTTTCATTATTTTCTGACATGTTTTGATTTTTTTGGATTTTTGAAGTTTTCTAATGTTTTTGGGATTTTTTCAGGACATTTTCGATGGTGTGACGTTATGTACAAGGTGTCAGGGCACAAAACAAGGATTTGTCCCCAGTGGGGAATAATACTTGTAAGATAGAGTGGGGAATGTGACGGAATGGATGTTAGATGTCAATCATTCCAAGCAATGGATAAGAAAACTATTTATTATGACTGATGATGAAAAATTATAATTAGAATGATGGTAGATGGAAGAGCGAGCTTGACTACTCATGGTGCCTGTTTGCCAGGTTTTCACCATGGTACTTATCCATAGTGCCACCGAAGCGGTTTTCTCTATTGGATGAATTATTTCTCTTGATTTTTTTGATTTTCTCAATTTTTTTGGTGTTACAAAGATGCCTGTTTGCCAGGTTTTCATCAAGGTAACCATTTTATTTTTCATTTTTTTTGTATTTTTTAGATTAACACGGATTCTCAGAAGCTAAGCATAGAACCTTTTTAGATGCAATCTATTGATAGGTGACAAAAGTGGCTCTCCTTCAGGAGTAGAGTTTTGGTATGCTCCTGATCCAAAAGCTTTTGTGACTATATAGGGCCCTAACCAGTTAGGTTCAAACTTACCTAGTTTTTCTCATTCAGCTTGATTCTTAGGATTCTCCATTAAAACTAGGTCACCAATGTCAAAGTGTCTATTTAGAACTTTCCTATTGTAGCTACAACGAAGATAATTTTGATATGCTTGCAAATGGTCTAGTGCTTTCTATCTTCGTTCATCCAGTAATTCTAGCTCTTGTAACCTATATACACGGTATTCTTCATCATTAATGTGACCCTTCAAGGATACCCTTAGGGAAGGTATTTCAACCTCAATAGGTCAGATAAATTTGGATCTGAATACTAGGGAGTATGGAGTGGTGCCAGTGGGAGTACGGATGCTTGTGCAATAAGCCCATAAGCCAGGATCAACCTGAAGGTGCCAATCACGACCAACGTCATTGACAGTCTTCTTCAGGATTCTAACTATGGTTTTATTAGATGCCTCGGCTTGGCCATTACCTTGTGGGTCATATGGGGTGGAGAAATGATGTTTGATATGGAACTCTTCACATAAATGGTGTACTTCTTGGTTCTTGAATGGGCGCCCATTGTCTGTGATTATAGATTGGGGTACACCATACCAATAAATGATATAGTTTAGGATAAACTTAGATATTTGTGTGTCAGTGATGTAGGTCATGGGAATAGCTTCAATCCATTTGGTGAAGTATTTGGTGGCGGTTATGATGAATTTATGGTCGTTGGATGATGGAGGGTGTATTTTACTTATGAGGTCAAGTCCCCATTGGGCAAAAGGCCATGGTGATGTAATCGGATGAAGCTCTTGTGCTGGTGCTCTTATCAAATCTCCATGTATCTGACACTGTCTACATTTCTTTACAAAGATATATGAGTCTTTCTCCATTGTAGGCCAATAATAACCTAGTCTCATAATCTTATGGGCTAAAGTAGGACCACTCAAATGAGATCTGCATATACCCTCGTGCACCACTCACAAAGTTGTTTGTGCTTCCTTAGCATTGAGAAATCTCATTAGGGCGTTATCTAAGGTACGTCTATATAGGGTTTATCCGATGATGGTGTACTTAGCTGACTTACGGATGAAGGTTCGACATTGGTTATTTGATAGGTCTAGAGGTAATGTTTGGTCAGTTAGATAGTTGAATATGTATTTATACCAAGGCAACGCAGGACCAAAAATGGTACACACCATCACAGTATTGGGGACATCATAGGTAGGTAACAACAACTGTTCAACTAGAAACTCAAACTTAGGCACGTTACTCGGAATATCCAACAAGGAACCCATGGTTGCCATAGCATCTGTAGCTCTATTCTGAATACGTGGTATTTTTTGAAAGGTAATTTCATTGAAGTACTGCTTGAAACTATTATCCATACGCTTGTAAGGGGAAATCTTCTCATCCTTAGTCTCATAATCATCATTTACTTGCCAGATTACTAGTTGAGAATCACCAAAAACTTGTAGACTGTTAATCTTCCACTGAGCTGCCATTTTTAATCTTGTCACTAAGGCTTCATACTCTGCTATGTTGTTGGTACAAGGGAAAGCAAGCCTGAATGATTTAGGAATGGTATCGCCTTGATGCATAACAAATAGTATACCGGCTCCTTAACCATGATTTGTATGTGGCCCATCAAAGTATAGTTTCCATTCGGTTTTATCGTCAATGTTGAAGAGAAATTCATCAAGAAAATATGCCACTAAAGGATGGTCTGCCTTCATAGGTGCATCGGCTAACTGATCTGCAATCACTTGTCCTTTTATAGCCTTCCTCTCGACATATTGGATGTCACACTCGCTAAGTATCATAACCCATTTAGCCAATCGGCCTGTTAATGCTGCCTTACTTAGGAGGTATTTGAGGGGATCAATATTTGTAACCAACATTGTTTGGTGATTGAGCATATAGTGCCAAAGTTTTTGGGTAGCAAAGACTACCACAAGATAGGCATGTTCTATGTTGTTGTAATTCAATTCATATCCCACTAAGGTATGACTGATGTAATAGACTGCCCTTTCATGACCTTGATCATCATTTTGTGCGAGAAGAGTCCCTAATGCTAACTGAGTTGCTGAAATGTATAGTATCAATGGTTTCCCATCTGTAGGTGGCATTAAGATAGGTGGAGTGAGAAAATAGTCCTTGATTTTTTGGAAGGCTTCCTGACATTTAGGTGTCTACACAAATGGTACTCCTTTCTTGAGTAGATGTTGAAATGGGTGCATTTTATATGCCAGTCATACTATGAAACGCCTGATTGACTGTAATCTCCCTTGTAGGGTTCTGAGTTGATGAATGTTGATTGGAGGAGGCATTTCTATGATAGCTCTTACCTTCTCTAGATCTACTTCAATGCCTCTTTGGGAAATGATATACCCTAATAGTTTCCCCGATTTCATTCCAAAGACACGCTTCTTTAGATCTAGCCTAACATTATAATTCTCTAGCCTCTAGAATATCTTATCTAGAACCTTCAAATGATCTTCCCTTGTTTTTGATTTAGCTATAATGTCATCTACATAATCTTCCATGAGAGTGTGTACAAAGCCATGGAAAATCGTAGTCATTGCCCGTTGATAGGTAACTCCTGCATTCTTAAGACCAAAAGGCATAACATTCCAACAATGTGTGCCCCACGGACATGTGAAAGTTGTCTTGTGTTGGTCTTCAGCTGCTATTTTGATTTGGTTATCCAGACAAACCATCCATGAGGGATAGCATCTCGTATCCTACCATAAGATCTACTATCATGTCAGTGTTCGGCAAAGGGAAGTCATCCTTAGGACATGCCTTATTGATGTCTCTAAATTTTTTGCAAATGCAAATGCACCTAGTTGGTTTAGTCACTATCATAAGATTTGATATCCAATATGCATAATCTATCATCCTTATGAATTCTACATCCAAGAGTTTCTTAAGTTTTTCCTTGACCAATAGAGCGATTTGTGGATGCATTTTCCTTAACTTCTATTTCACTGGCTTAATACCTAGCTGTAGTGGTAAATGGCACAATATTAAGTCTGGATCCAACCCAGGCATGTCAGCATACGACCATGTAAAGTTAATCTATCTCTTTTTGAAGAAGTCCTTAAACTCGGGTTTTTCTGTCTCTATTAAAGAAGCTGCAAAATATACCATCTAAGGATTCTCTTCTGTACCTATGTTGACTTCAACATACTCTTCTACTAGCATCGGTGACTTTTCCTATTCAACGGGGAGAATATTTAAACCTCTATCCTTGGGTGCCTCTGAGATTTTTTCACCCTTGGATACGTCCTTTATTTTGACTATTTCCTCATCCAAAGGCACCTTTCTATTTTCACCTAGGGACTCATCATTTTTCTTTTCATCATCTTTTTTCTTTTTATTCTCATTTTCATGACTAGAGCTGTAAATAGACTCCCTAAAATATGCTTTATCGTTCAATTCTATGGTAAAATCCGCTTTATGATCCCCTCTTGGTATGCCTTCTCTAAGTCCCATGAACTCAATAATTGCTTCGTCATTCTCGAATGTATCTATGATAGGTGTACCTTGTTGATCCTAGTCTATAAGTTATGGATATATAAGGGGCATTTCATCATCAGAGTTAGCAAAGGTGGAAGCCGACAAGGTGAGTATAGAATGGTTGACATGGTCACATAATTTTTGGACTAACTCCTTCTTGTTCTTCTTCCTAGGGGTAGGTAAACTCTAATGTGGGACTGTAGTAAGAGTTGAATCATTAGAAGATGGTTTGTCAAGTGCCCAAGATGCATGATCAAGGGTTTCTCAATAATAGTTCTTTTTCAATTCTTCTTTGGACAAGTGTTTCCTATGATGGGGACTAGATGGTTTTGGCATAGGTTTTATCTTTAGGTCCAATTCTCCAAATAGAGAATCTATGTTCATGGTACTAGTAGAGGAAAGGGAATCCCATTCACAATTGCTTGAGTCAGGGGAGTCATCGTAAACTGGGGGATGTGGTTCATGAGATATCTCGATGTCTACGCAAGCACTCAGTTCCTCTTGAAATGGTGACGAAGTACTAGGAAACCCAATTCTAAGTGGTTGAAACCCTAGCCCTAGGTATTTTGGTCATGGTGAAACAGTGATCAGTTTTGTCCTTCCATTTTGATGTAGTCCTAACCCACTATGCCCATCACAGCCTTTGTTTTGCATTATCTTAAATCCTTTTCCATATTGGTCCTTAGCTATTCGAATAGATGGCGAGGGGTATTCATTGTCTTCTTGATACAACCAGGAGTTAATATCACCTTGATCCATAATTTATTCACTTAACTCTCCCCATTTGGTCAATGTCATTGTAGGGGGAACATGAAATGTGACTATTGACTATCTTCTATCTGCCATGGGTAAGCCATATGCCTTAGGTGGAATCAGTTGACTGACATAGTATGATGCCTTTATATGATATTCACCATAGTCCTTGTCTTGGATCTCAACCTTAGGAGTGGATGATGGTGGTTTGAATGAAATGGACTTAGTACGATGTGATGGGTCAACATATAAGGATAAAGTGGATGATGAAGCTTCTTGGTTAAATGGTGCCTGTTGTTGTGGAATTTCCCTTAGGCTTGTACAATACTGAAAAGGATCTGGATCACCATCAATCATGATCTTTGCGCCATTATCTGGGAACTTAAGACATTGGTGATACGTTAAAGGTATAGCTTTCATTGCGTGTATCTAGGGTCTACCTAACAACAAGTTGTATGGAAGGGTGAGATCCAATACTTGGAAGATGGTGTTCATGATTGTTGGGCCAATTCTTATAGGGAGTGTGACAACTCCTTTGGATGATCTTTCCTCATCATCGTAAGCCTTGATGACTATACTCTTAGAGGTGTCTACGTATTCTTCTAAGAATCCTAATGCCTTAACCAATTTATGGTACACAGGTTCAAACCTACTCCCCCGTCTACCAAGACTCATTTGACTTTGGTTTGATGGACTAAGACTTCAAGATGTAAGGGGTCATTATGATCAGACTTTTTAGTTGAGTAATCTTGTTGGGAAAATGTGGCATGATGCGAGTTAGTCAAATATCCCACCATCTCTTCGAAATGATTGACATCTAAGTCTATAGGAATAGTCATGTTTTGTAAAGCTTTGTCAATAATGGCTCAATTCTCAAGTGATAAATTCAACAACTCCAAGATAGATATATGTGCGGGGGTTTTGCTCAATTGATTAGGGAGATTGTACTTAGACTTGGAAGATTGCATAGGTGGCTCAGAAGAAGGACCTTGAATGGTAATCTTAGTTCTGTGTGTGTTTACATTACATTCTGGATCCTTCTTAATGATGATGGTATTGACATTCTCATTTGCGGCTTGGAGGTGATTTAAGATCGTTCCTTTACCATAGTCATACTTGGTATTGGTATAATTGGTTAATGGATTATTCTTCATTCCCGAACTGGAGGATTTTCCTTTCTTGTGGTCATGTAACGGGTCCATGAAGACCTTATGATCACCATTCTTGGTATTTTTCTATCCACCGACCTCTATGGTTCCATTTTCAACAAAGTCTTGTATAATATTCTTCAGTTGGTGAGTAGGTTGTGTCCTTTCATTCGATGATAATCACAATAGGATTTTTCGTCCCACCATGAAGGTTTAAATTGTCTAGGATCATATTCTCTTGGTTCCAAAGGTTTGATGAGATTATGTTTAATCAATTCTTTGAAAATCGTCTCAATTGGTTGTCCTAAAGGTGTAAATTCACATGTAGGAAATCCCCTTTGAGGTCGTTGTTGCTGTGAATTTTTGACATAATTGGCGGTTTGATCTAGACTATTCGTCATGTCTTGATTGGAGTTGTAAGTGTGATAACTAGTCTCGTATGTATTTTTTTAGCTTCAACAATGCCATCATTTGTAACATTTTTATTTCTAGACCAGAATTTGTTTCCTATCATTTGGTACGTTTTGATGTTGGACAACTAGATTTCTGCCTAGTACCTTAATTTATCCTTTGTCGATAAGGCCTTTTTCAAGGATGATGCCCTTTTGTACCAAGTCTAGGAATGAAGTACAATAGTGTACCCTTAAGTCACTTCGTAGTTTTGGGTTGGTGTCTTCTAAGAATATCATGACCTTTGGCTTTTCTAGTATTTCAACTGGACATCTGCTAGCTAGACTTCTCCATCTCTAGAAGAAAGTGGTGAAAGTTTCACCATCTTCTTGTGTTGTGTGGCACAAGGTTGTTATTGTTACTTCATTGTCTATGTTAAAGGCAAAATGTTCGACAAACTTCTCAGCTAATTCACCCTAGGATCATATACCATATGGTAATTTAGAAAACCATTCTAGTCCTATCCCGATAAGGGTTCGTGGAAATAGTCTCATCAAGTATGTGGGGTCATATGATATGTCCATGCATGTCGCTAAGAATTCTCTAATGTGTTCCAAAGGATTCTTCCTCCCATTATACTTAGTCAAAATCAGTATAATGTATCCATGGGGGAAAGGTGTCATATAAAGCGCTTTGTCAAATGGACATGGACATAGGTCTTCCATTGAGATATTTCCTTTGCCTGACATAGACATGTTGTCCATCTATTGTTGAAGAGTTTGCATTTGGTTCTGGAGAACATCTACTTGTGTCAAGGACATGGTGTTTGCATTGTTTGGATCAATGTAGGTGTTCTGATATGCCATGTTCTGTGATGGATTGTGATTTAGCGAGGGAATATACCCTGTTAGAATGTTTTGATTTGGTATAGGAATATTCCCTATCTGAACATTCTGATTTGGTATAGGAATATTGCCTATCTGAATGGTTTGATTTGGTCTAGGAATATTGCCTGTCTGAATGGTCTGATTTGGTATAGGAATATTCCTGCCCACTTTGGATCTCTTACCAGTCGTGTTGGTGCCAAAGGGGTTGGAGGAAGTTTCCCCCGCATTAAATTGTAAACCTTGTGTTATGTTGAAAGGGGTTATTTTTACAATTGACGATGTCTGAGTTGGAATGCCAATTGGAATTGCTGCAGTAATTTGGGGAATAGAAACACTTGACGCCGCAGTTTGCGTTGGTTGAGTAGACTGTGTTTTCAAAGTATGAATACCAAATCTTGGTGGTAGTGTGGCACCTTCTACTAGCAACTTTGCTAGATAGTGTTGGGGATCATTTGCCAAACACTCATCCATAAAGGATGCAAACTCAGGATCTTGTACATCGGCGTCTATGTCTTCTATATAAATTTATCCATGTGTGTCTCTAGTGGCGTGTTTTTCCAGCAAAGGTTTATGTGGTCTCTCACTTCCTGATGGTTGATTTCCAAATGGATTGATGAATTCATTGGGGTCAATCATTGCTTTATGTTTCTTTTGAGACCTTGTTTCGACCATGAAAATTTTCTCAAAATGGGGTAATGCAGACTACGTCTAAAAACTGATATGTCCTATTTCTATGTTTTTGATTTTTTAACAATAAATGATGTTGCTAAAATGATTTCTAAAAAGACTTATACTAAGATGGCGTATGATAGGACAGACAATATGAAAAATATCGAGTAGACTATGACAATAAATGAGTCTAAGATGGGTATAACCTACCACCTATGGAATAAATGCATGCAATGATTTGTATTTGACCAAGGAACCTGATTGTAGGACAAGGACAATTGACAAGGTGAATTTTCCAAACTAGGTTGTCGAGCTTAAAAGATCCACTAAATGGGACTAAAATGACTAGGCTTAATGATTGTGACAAACCAGAACATGAACGTTTCCAATGATGAGGAAAGTTATCTATTTTGTGATATGCAATTTCCTAGGAAGTATTTATATGCATGCAACTTAGGATGACTATGACTAAGATGTTGACTGTGACTAAGACGTATATGACACCTAATGATGCAAGGTTTTTAAAGAAAAAATTATCAATTTATGTCCAAGGTTGATCTTAAGAACCAGAAGCAAATAGTGACAGTGATGTTTTAGACCCAGTTTGCAGTTTTTCAAAGTTTTCTATTAACATTCAAATGCGGTTCACCTAACAGTTGTAGTTCAACTTTTGATAGATGTGGTTTACAATGGTGCATGTGGTGTTTCTAACAATTTTGGTTCTTCCTATGACAAATGCAATTTCACAATATGCATGCGGTTCTAAATATGGACTCTGTAAACCTAATTTTTTTGACAGACAGATGCGGCTTGAAAATTGACAAATGCGGTTTGCATGCACACATGCGACTCAAAATATGATAGTTATGACTCATAATATCCAGATTGATTTTTTTTTTTTTTTGATAGACACAAGCGGATTTTCCCCTAACAAATGTGACTCGCTAAGACAGGTGCGGTGTTGAAACTGATAGTTGTGACTCACGTTTTGGACAGTTGAAGTTTTTCCCGAAAGTTGTTTTGACTGACTTCATTTGTTGATCAAGATTTTTGATGAATACATCAAAAAACAAACATAGCAATCAATGTATTTTTAGTTTGTGATGATAGAACTGTTAAGACTCGAAAACATTTACAACCTAGGCTTTTTGGACAATACTTGTTGAGTTCTTACTTGGATTTCTCCAGCTACGCATATTTATGGCAAATGACTAGTAGCTTGACCCCACTGGCTCCCCTCCGAGACACTCACTTATATGGGGCAGCCAAGCTACTATACCCCTAAAACTCCCATGGCATACATCTCATCTCCACACATAAATCATAAGAATGTAAGATGGCTTCACAGGGCCGGCCCTGTTGCACCAACAAGTAGGTAGGATTTTGGTAAATATACAACAAGGTGTTTAATAAGGGCATTCCATTCATGGGAAACTATCCAACTTCGGTGAGAGTCCATTTCTCTCCATCTCATCGGAATAGTGAGCATGATTTCTAGGCTTTCTCCAGAAATTCGTTTTTATATACCGAGTGGAAGTTGCTTGGCTTTAGTGTGTTACCGGTCTGAGTCATCTTGGGGTGAGTAATTTTTCTCACCAAGACAGGTACAAGTTCTAGAGTCAGTAATCATTTCTCTTACACCCAAGATCACATGACTGTGCAAGGGGAGAGGATACTTTGATATACCAAATCGTAAGGGTGACAAATATGTGCTTTTGCACCAAACAAGGAAAACACTGATTCTTTTTTATTCCAAACGATAGTTATCTATCTACCAAATAGAAAGCTTGCTAAATAAATAAAGACAAAGGAATTAGGTCTTGCATGCAAATTGATCAGTAGTTCATTGTTCTTTTCTTCAGCTTTCGTCCTGCAGAAAATATTGTCTTTGGTTTTTATTGTCTTTTAAGCTTCGTCCTGCAAAAATTGTGTTATTCCCTCTTAACATAGCTGAAACAAAACATTAGCAAAAAACAAAAATCACACAAAATCGATAAAAGAAAATGTGGATGTATGGAAGTCAATAAAAAGTGAAAAATATTTACCATCTAGATGTGGCTTTTGGAGCCATAGATGTGGTTCAATGTTGACAGGTGGATGCGGTTCGGGAATTGTTGACAGGCGAATGCGATTTAGAGTTTCACAGATGCAGTGCGTACTGATAGATGCATCGCTATTTTTAGCAGATGTGGCTTGTGGATACAGATGTGTCGGTGTGTTGAACAAATGCGGTGCACCGTAAGAAAACCTGCAAAAATGAAAAACAAAAAAACGGAAAGACGAAAAGATGTACGAATTTTGAAGCGTGTTCACGTCGGGTTCACCAAATGTAACATAGATTAAAAATATGGAATAAGATAATTTGCAACTAGAATAAACGATTTCAATCCTTATCTAAATCAAACAACAAAGAATGAATAAGTAAACATAATAAACTAAACAAATTAATGGAAAGCTCTCACTGAATATGCGTTCACTCCTTCGAATTGTCTTGATTGCTCTTCTCCATTTTTCCTTTTCAGTATTCTTGCCTTCAAATTTCTGTGTTTGAATGCAAGCATAACTTCATCGAATGTCTAAGGAAAATATCAAAGATAAGTTTCTTCTCAAAAGTGTATGATTTTGAGAGGAGGAATAATGATAATGACGGGCCATTTTATAGATTTTGGGTTTTTGAACGATCGGCTCAAATTGAAAGAGAGATCAATAGATGAGATTGATTAATGCCATGCGATGTGAGTTCTATCAAAGATAGAACGTGAGTTAGAACATGAGTCAGAAAAGACTGCAGGATAAAGACTAAGTTAGAACGTGAGTTAGAACATGAGTTCGAGATCTTAATCTTTAGTTAAAAATATTTGAAAATAGAAGAAATAGACTTTGTATGTCAAAGAAAAAGTTAGAACTCAAAGAGTAATGCACTCGAATGCAAATAGGAGTTCAAACTAGTTAATCAACTAGTTGTGATGGAGAGTCTTCTCGTAGAGATAATCAGGTGTTGAATCCAGAGATAACTGGAGAACTAAAAATAGATCTCGAGTCAGAAGATGAGTGAATGACTTAGATAACTGAATGACATAAGAATGTGACATAATTAATAAATATGAATTAAATGTTAATTTAATTCAACATTCAAAAATAAGAGAGTTTAATTAAATAGATAATGTAATTTATTTAATTTAATTGTTGAAAAGGATAAATTGAATAATTAAATAATAAATATTTAATTATAGATAAAGGGGGTTAAATGAATAATTAAATAAAGATATTTAATTATAAGAAGAAATATGATAAAGGGGGTAATTAAATAATAAATATTTAATTAAGAAAGAAGAATTAATTAGTTATGGAAATAATTAAACAAATATGATTTATTTAATTAATCAAGGTGAATAAAGGTTATTAATGAATTAATGAATTAATTAAAAAGGGGTATTTAATTAATAGAGGAAATATGTGTTAGAAAGGGTAATTAAATAATTAACATTAGTCAATCAAGACCACAGACTATAGAAAATTATGTCACAGGCCTAGACCAATTTCCAGTGTCTACACCTTATACTCCCTAGGTGTTATTTCATGTCTATCTTTGTCAACTATTGGAGTAGCTATATGGACGGTTTTGTTACCATCTAAATTATTTTGTATGACATGCTTTGTTTTAGCTCTGCACCTAGGCTTTGGAGTATCTATTTCCTATACAAAACTACTAAGATCTAGAGGCAATATTTATACTTCCATTGGAAAAGCTAATTTGCTAATCAACCAATCAGGTGCATCATTATCTAACTCTACCTCTGTAACATTCCTCTATTCCTAATGTCCACTTGATTCAAGAATTCCTTCTCTTATTTATTTACTATTATTTGTTGTTTCTTCTGAAATAAGAACCTCCTCTGTAATTTCTAGAATAGAGTCAGGATTATTAGGATTTGGAACTGTCTCTTCTATTTGAAGACTTATATTCTACTATCTATCCTGATGCTCAATATTAGTTTCTTGAGGATTACCTTCTTTATTTTCTACTACACCAAGGTTTTATTTACCTTCAACTTCTTCACCTTGAATTTGTGTAGTCTTCTTTTCAACTTCATCTTCGGCCAAATCTTTATTTTATTTCTCAAAAACTAGTGATTATTCATTATCATTCAATACATTCCCAGGAAAATTCTAGGAATCAAAAGTATCTTCAACAAATGTCTCATCAATAGGATCTTGTTCTATAGTCTCTTGTGTTTCCATCTCAAGAATGTCAGGATTCCCTACTTCTAAGGTGAGCATTCCTTGTAAGAATTCTTCTTCTTCAATATTTATAGGGACACACCATGTATTAGGAATTTCTTCCAGTACTGGTTGTACACTGGGTTTATATTTAAACTTCTTTTCTTTTAATTTATCCCACATGGCACCCCATTTATCCATTTGTTCTTTAATTTTGGCCTCATCTATCTCAGAAATTTCATCTAAAGAAAAAGGAGTTCCTCGTAGTGCTTGTCTCACATTAGCCATATTAACTAGGGGAGGAGAAGTAAATAATGTTGCAGATATATGAGATGCAGACCTTGTCTTTTTATCAAAATTATCTATTACTCATTCTTCTTCTTTAATAACCACATCATTTCTTATTTTTGCTGTGGAGTAGGATGCACCTTTAGTTTTTTCCTTTTTTTATCCTTATTCGATTTTGCATCCCTTCGTTTAATAGATGGTTTCATTGAAGTTCCATGATTTTAAACCTCAGGGGTTTTCTCTTCAATTCTTATACCATGAGCCACTTTACTAGTTCTCCTTTTCTTTCTAGTAGATTCCCCACTTTCAAATGCAACTTCATTTCTTTTTTTTCTCTTTGTATCTTCTGAGAATGTGGGTTCAATTCCTCTTTCCCTCAAATCTTTACAAAAATAATTAATCCAATGATGAGTATGTAACAAAACTAGTGCAGAGAGCTCATCAATTGATGTCATTTATTCACCCTCATAATTTGGGTCTGGAATAGGTTCATCATACACCCTATTTTCATTATAAGCCTTATTCAACACTTCTCCATCATCTTTTTCCAATTGATCTGGAACATCATGAAGCATTAGAATCTGGGCAGACTTTAAAGACAATCTTTCATATTTTTTTACTCTTACTCTGTGCTCATCCTCACAATTAAGCCAATAATCTTCTAGATGTTGTACAGAGCATGGTTACCAACAATAGTCTTGGAAATATTTCCTTTAGGATCATAGTGCATTCTCTGGAGTGGAAAAAACTTAAAGTTATATATTTTCAATTCTTCCTCACACAAGTTAGATAGTCTTATTGCATTACACTTGTAATTCCCTAATACTATAGGAAATCTGTAGGAGGCCTTCTTGCGAGCTTTCTCATAAAGGGAATGACATGGCTTCAACTATCTCACCAATTCTAATAAAACAATCTTATCTCTTGGGTACCTAGGAAACATAAATGGATGTCCATTAAATCCTTCCATTCTGATGTAGGAAAATGTAGGGAACTGAATGTACCAGCCTCCCATCGGTCTAATAACACTTTGTGCTTCCAGGGACAATCTCTTGGCTTTATCACCCTACATCATTCTGACTGACTTCATGGATAACACATCATTAACTCTCCTATAATTATCTTTATACCCATGGATAGTGATTTCGGGTAAATGAGCATATATCAAACTATTTCCAACCCACCTACCTAGAGTACCAACCCTTTTCAACCCTTGTTTACTTTCTCTTAGGGCGCAAGAATAAATCGCATATGAAGGAAAATAAAAACACCTGGCTTTGGGATTCACATAATCTGTCACCAATAAAATTTCCCGAGTGCTTTTGCATGGGACTTTCTATTAATCTACATATTATCACATACATATAGGGTTCAAATTTACTGGCATCTCTTAAACCAACCATCCTTCTTAGCAAAGTAATAATGTATTGAATTTCTTGGTTGAACATGGACCTTTGGAGTACCTTGGTTTGTGGTGTAATTCGTTCAAGGCACCATTGGGTACTCATAATTTCTTTGTTATGAGCTTCAACATTTTGATAGGTCTTGACCATGGCTTTCATATCAATACTATACATTTGAGTGAAAATAAGAAGCCCAAATGTATATGTAATTCCTTTCAATGTGAGATCAACATAAATTCTCCCTTCTTTCTCAACAATTCTTTTACGAGGGTTATAGTAATTCATACACTATGTGACCAACTCAGGGGCCTCCATTACTAGTGGAAACCTTGTTGTGGAAAATAACCCACTTTCTATAATGTTTCCAATGCATTGAGAAGCATTTTCTTGCCGTATCCGAGTGCAGATTTCAATATCAGAAGACCACCCCATATGAGTGTCTATCACTACCACATTGATTGGTATGGCTTGTGAATTGCAATACTTGAATTCATCTTCTGCTCTTGCATCAAAAGTGCTCATTTTTACTAGTATTTCCTACAAATTTTGAAGTATGTACCTTGTGTGAGAGTTAGGGTTAAATTTAAATAGAAATTTCTTACAATTTCCTAAAATTTTCATTCATTTTTGGTTAAATTCAAAATCAGAGAATAAACATTATTTCAATTTCAAACATTCTAAAGGAAAACATCTTTTTGAGATCTATGAATATAAAAGTAGCTTTATGCAAAATGAATTATTCACAACATGTACCTGGTCTTGGTTGATAATAATCTGTTGAAATGAGACTCCAAAAACCCTTGGTAACTATTTTTCTTTTGGTTGCTCAAAATTTACCTTTATGTGGACATCTGAATTATTTCATTCTTTCAATGTCCTTTGCAAGGTTGCAAAATGGCGTGAAGTAGGGTGTTATAAAATCAACTCTATGCTTATTGTAGTGCCAAGTACATGAGTAGTTCACCACCTTCATTAATAACCTATTACAATGCATTAATTCTCTCGAATAAAGGTGCAATCATTACAGATTAGGGTTCAAATTTTGAACACCTATATTTTTGCATGGGCTCATTACTAGAGAGAAAAGATGATGTGCTGATTATACATGGCACATTGGTGTCACCTCAATCACCGATTAGGTATTGACCATTAAATATATGTGACCAACTCATGATCACCAGGATTCACGCTTTTCGGTATCAACTTCTGAAAGAAATATTGGGTCCAGTAAAATGCATCTTAACTTCAGGAAGAACAAAGACTAGAATGAAAGAAAATACCAAAAGCTAGGCTTCAAGAAAAAGTAAAGCGCTTCAAAATAGACCTTTCGGTTTTTGAGGTACAAATAAAATTACCGAGTTCTGATACAAGAACAAGAGATATCACCAGGATTGACATTTTTGGTTGGTGATTTATTAGGTGGAGTTAAAATCAATTGAAGATACAATCACAGGACTTTGAGATTCTAGTTTCTGGTTAAGACATCAAATTTCATAAAAAGAACCAAAAACCAAATCTAAGAGATAAACATAGGTTTAATATAAAAGGCCAACAAGACCAAGAGAGAGAGCCGGAAGCAACCAAACCACAAAACAATGCCAAAGCAAGCAAAAGCAAAGAGGAACAAAAAAAAGGGGGGGTCTACATTTTGCCATGGAGCAAAATGGGGCGTGTTGTGAAACTACACAACAACTAGCAACCAAAAAAACTAAATAAAACAATAGAAAGTCAATTCTAGACCTTACATAAGTGCATCAACTTTTTTAGTCTTCTAATTATAAATCACTAAATCCTTATTCTACATTCAAATTCCACTTCAGATAGCATATAAAATTAAGTATCACTGAGCTCACGTGCATGCAATTGGTTATTTCTACTACAACAATTTAAATAATAACAATTATTTGCATTAATATACATATTATAACAATTCCTTTTAAGCCAACAAGGGGTAGAGCCTTGTTTCCAGTTAGACATCCATAGCCCTGACAAGGTTATCTCTGCAATTCCCCCAAACATAGCTCTACTACCAACTAGACATCTATAGCCCCAGTAGAGTTATTTGGATAGCCTAAAGATTTGATTTCTCTTTTTTTTTTATAGAAATGATAGCTCATTTTAACTTTTGAAATTTAAAAAATAACTCATTTTCAACTTGCAGGAAATGAAGCCGGCTATTAGGCTGGGAATTACAGTGGTAGCAAAGGCTGTCTTTTGTTTTTTCAATTAATGCAAACAACTGACATCCCAAATTTTAGTATAAAGACTTAAATGTGTGTGTTTTTGTCTCAACATCCACTTAATAATTTATGCTAAATAGAGTACCAAGATTGAAACAATTTTCCAATAATCTATAATTAGACAACTACTTCCGATCGAAGCATAGATCAAATTTCCAAAATTGACATTCTATTAACTTGTTCACCTTCAAAGTTCCTAATAATTGAAAAGTCAAACAGCACAACACCCCCCCCAAAAAAAAAGGCCACAAAACTATATACAAAACACATGAAAAAAAAAAAACTATTTACAAGAAAAAACTATTTACAAAAAAAAAACTATCTACTTTTGACTCGAAATAATGCTTCAGAAACTGCTCATAAACAGGTAATGGGATGTCTTCACCAATCAAAGACCTTAATCTATAAATGATATCGCCCAAAATTTCAAAGACTTGATATGGGCCTATCCACATCTTATCAAACTTACCATGATCACCTTTCCTTTCATGAGCATTATCCCAATACAAGACCAAATCAGATATTTTAAAAGTCTTTAATCTAGCCCTTTTATCAAACCATCTTTTAACTATAGATTGATTCCTAGAAAAATGATCTATAGCTTGAGTACGCTTTTCATCTAAATGCATCAATTTTAACAACCAGGCTTTAGTTTGGTCATCTAATCCTATATATTCTTGGGCAAATACCAAGTAGGGATCTTCAAATTAATTGGCAGTATAGGATCAACTCTGTAAACTAAGTGGTAAGGAGAATTTACTAATGCAACTTTCATCCTAGTGCGATCTACCCAAAGGGAGAATTTTAGTAAAGCATGCCATTCCCTAGCATTCTTTTCAAACGACTTTTTTATTATATCCAACAAATTATTATTTGATGATTCAACTAATCCATTTCCCTATGGATAATAGTTAGACAAAAATTTTAGTGTTATGCCATATTCAAATGCCCAATTGGAAAAAGTTAATGAAGAAAAGGCAAGACCATTATCACATACTAGTGTGTAAGGTGTTCCAAACCTGGTAATAAGATTTTCTTCCAAAAATTTGGTTACCACCTCTATAGTGCATTGTTTACTGGGACAAGATTCTATCCACCTGGTACAATAATCAGTAACAGTTAATATAAATCTATGGCCAAAAGATGATGGAGGATTGATAGTTCCAATAAAATCAAGTCCCCATTGTGAAAAGGGACGCATTTCCTTCATAGGTTGTAATGGTTGAGCATTACATTTTCCTTTTTCTGATGCAGTTTGACATGTATGAAAAAATTTCACATGTTCAAATGTGTCTTTAAAAATTGTAGGCCAGTAGTAACCAACTCTTAAAATGAGGTGTGTAGTAGCTAATGGTGCTCCATGAGCTATTCCAAATTTATTATGTAATTCCCGCAACACCTTTTTTGCTTATGTTCTATTCAAGAATCTCAAATAGACTCCTTCATGATTTCTTTTGAATAGAGCACCTCCTTTGGTCATATAACTTTGTGACTTTATCTTGAGGGATCTTCTTTGATTTCTTTGCATATGATCAAGACAATTATGGCTAACCAAATAATTCCATATACCAGCGTACTAGTTGTCTTGATCTTTCACATCCAACATATATTGTTGACTTGAAATTTGTGGATCTATTTCTGCAATAGATTTAACCAAGGCTTGTCCTCTAACTAATTTCATGGGTATGATTTCTATATCAAATTCTTGTAAGATAGTAACCCATTTGGCTCTTCTTTCTCTGAGCTCACTCTGTGTTAACAACATTTTGACTGTAGCATCCAAAACAATAGCCTTGACCATACTCTTGAGGACATAATTTCTAAATTTTCGTATTACTTTAACCAAAGAAAAGGCTTGTTTTTCAACATCTATATATCTTAACTCTGATTATTTGAATGGAGTGCTCATAAAATAAATTGGCTTTTCTTCTTTATTATCACGTTTCTATGTTAATGCTGCTGCACAAGTATGACTAGAGGCAAAAGAGTAAATATTAAATTTTTTTCTTATAATCTGGACTTACCAGTACCAGAGCCTCCATAATAGTAGTCTTTATATTTTCAAAGGAGATTCTAGCTTCGTTTGTCCATTCTATTTTGGCATCTTTCTTCAACATATAATTGAGTGGTTTTACTATCTCTGCAAATTCAGTAATACACTTTCAAACAAAATTAATTTTTCCAAAATAAGACTTCAATTATTTCTTTCCTCCAGGGGTTTGTAAATTAAGCAATGCACTTACTTTGTCTAGGTCTATTGAAATACCTCATTCAAAAATAATATGAACTAGTAACTTTCCTTCAGTTACCCCGAAAATACACTTTTTAGGATTCAATGAAACTTCATAAGTTTCACACTTCTACAATACTGATCTGAGATCTTGAACATGATCTCTTCTATCTTTTGAAAATACTGTGAGGCCATCTATATAAATGATAATTTACTTACCTATCAATCCACAAAAAACATAATCCATTTCTCTTTGAAATGTAGCTCCAACATTTTATCAATCGGAATGGAATTCTTTGATAAGCAAAAGTTCCCCTCTTTGTGGTAAATGTTGTCTTCATCTGATCTTCCCTTGCTACCATCACTTGATTATATCCAAAGAATCCATCCAAAATTGACATCATATGTGAATCGTTAAATATTTGTAGAACTTTTATTAATGAGGGTAAAGGATAATTAGCTTTCTCGGATTCTTTATTGAGATTTTGAAAATCTATGCACAACCTGATATCTCCATTATTTTTTCTCACAGGAGCCAAGTTTTCCACCCAAGTAGAGTGATTGATATGAAAGATAATTTCAGCTGATAGAATATTTTGGACTTCTTTTTGAATCAAGGGTTATAATAACACATTTACTAGTCTTTGTTTCTGCCGAAAATGCTTCTCATCAGGCTTCAAAGGTATCGTATGAGTAATAATGGAAGTATCATATGTCTTAAGATCTTCATATGTTCAAGCTATAACCTTCCAATAATCTTTGAGCACCTGAGAAATATTTGTCTTTTATTCTTCAGTACAAACCTTTCCAATCAACACATTTTTAGGATCTTCTTTAGTGTCTAATTTGTATAATTTATATTGTCCTCCATCACTTCGAAGAAAATATTTCTGTCTGATTATCTGATCGATGTCAAATATCCTTTCTAATTCAATCATTCCTTTTGGAATATTATTATCTCTCGCTTGAGCTAATTCTTCATCTTGAATCTCGTCATTAGGGAAATCTATTTCTTCAATTATTTGTGCTTTAAAAACATTGGAATTAGTGATGAAATCCAATATATGTCGGTCATCTTCGAACACTTGCAAATCGGTAACGTTATCAAGAACCGAAGGTAACTGTACTAGCTCAACTATAAATATTTTCAAATCAAAAGCATCTAAAGGTTCTAAATTACTAGTAGCAGTAGCCAAAGCATTGACTCTTTTGTTAAATCTTCTCAGGATATGAGTAATATTGAATTTGTTGAAACTTTTGATCAAATGCCATACTCTATGTCGATAACTGGACAAATGCTTGTAGTGACAAATGTATTTCTTTTGAACTTGTCTCACTACCAATTCTGAATCACCAAATACCTTGAGCATTTTAACTTTCTTTTTAATTGCAAGGATCAGGCCATGTATAAGGGCTTCATACTCTCCCACATTGTTAATAAACTGAAACTGTAATCAATATGCAACAAGAAAAGGTTTACCTTGTGGATCAAGGAGTTTGACTCTAACTCCAATTCCTTGTTTTGATTTAGATCCGTCAAATTTAAGAATCCAATATTGATCATTTGAAACTTGTAACTTACCATCCTTAGATGATGAACAATTTGTCCTTTTGATCTGATTGTTATGAATTTTGTCTATAGGAATTTCTGGTTTGATTCCTTTGACTTTATTATATTATGGAAAGTACTGATTTTTGATTATGTGTATTATCTCCAGACACATCATGCAACTATTTTTTGAATGTGCAACATCATGTAACCTGCACCAACCATGCAATAACAAAAATTTTAGTGAAAATTTATATTTGTCGCTCTTCTAAGCTTCTATAATAATATTCTTCCAAAATCTATCATAGGTACTATTTTCTTCTTCAGAAGAATCACAATCTGATTCAATTAAAACATCTGTTCTAGGAGTTAAATAATTAGTTATTTTACTATTGCTTGTAAATATTTCTTTGATTTTGACTCCTAAATTTTGTATTTTATAAACTCCTAGTTGTACATCAATGTATAGAACTTCATTATTTTGGTTATATTCGGTGATTATATACTTCATGCATAGTTCCCTTTCAATCTTGATTTGATTAGGAACTCCTTTCCATGGTAACCACATATGTGAGAATTCAATAGCCATATATCCATTCAAGACCTTAGACCAATCCCTACTCAATAACATACCATAAGTGTCAGGAATTTTAATGACTTGAATATCTATATAATATTGAACTCTAGGATCCGATGCTAATTGCATATGAATATTAGTCAATTATCCAACTAAATTTACTTCCATTTTAGAAAGCTGAGTAAAAAATTTTAAAGACCTTTCCGGAGTTAATCCTAGTGTTTGACATGTAGACAAAGGCATCACATTAGTAGAAGCTCTAGAATCTACTAAAAAATTGTGAATATTTTTACCAAATATTCTCAGAGTAAGAAAAAATGGTGGAGACTCTAACTTTCCTTTGTAAAAGGCTACTTGTGCATCTAGTATAGGAGAAAATTTTTTTATTTTTTTTTAAACTTGACTATCTCTCGATTGAGTATCTTTGAGCTTACCTTCTTTTGAAAAAACTTCTAGAGAATTAAGGAAATTTTTCTTAATTACAAGTGTTTTGAGTAATTCTGATAAAGAAAGATTGATCTTTACCTTTTTTATTTCTTCTACTAAATAGGTAGTCAAATTGTCTTGATCAGTGAAATCTATCTTTTCATTTTTTAAATAAATTGATAAATTGTGATGAGAGGTCACTTTGGGTAACCCTGGGTTATTACTTGACTTGTCATCAAGTGGAGTATTAAAGTTATTTGGCAGAATCGACATTAATGATCTATTGGTTTTATTTCCACTGTTTTCATTGCTTCTCAAATTATGAGTATGTCCCTTTTCATATTGTTGAAAAGTATGAATTTCATCAATTTGTTCATGAGGAACATTTTCATCTTGATGAGGAAATGTGTATGTTTCCAGAGTCATGGCTGAATTATCTCCTTTGCACTCATGAGTGAACTTGTAAAGATGTTAGGTGTTTTAACATGTTCATAGCTTTCAAGGACTAAAGCAGAATCATATCCCAATAGGACTAATTCATTTCCATTAGGAGGATGAGAATAACACTGTTCATTATAATGTGTAGCAGCTAGGAAAATATCTGAAGCAATTTTGAACTATGAACAATCTACTTCAACATGTGCATTTGTGTTATGGATTCTACACTAATTATTCATCACAAAATCAACTAAATTTACCTTTGATGTGGATCTTTCATCTTGAGAATCATGATTATCGAAAGGTGTGGATACTCCTCCATTATTTGGTCACGTATTCCAAGGTCTAGGTGATCTAGGAGCATTATACATATGATTCTGTGAATTCTAATTGTTATTTTGAGCATAAAAGTTTGGATTTCTTGATTGTGTAACCTCTATGGTTAATCTTTTGAGTTGACTTGTGATTTCCTTTATGTCTTCCTTTTCCTTGGAAATTTTAACATTTTGATTTTCCTTAATGAGAAAAAGGAATTTCCATTAGGACACAACTCTTTAATAGCTGGACTAGGGTGAGGGACTAAAGCTTGACTATTTCCTAACTGAAAGGAAGTATTTTGAGGAAATGTCCCATTCTGGACCATTGAAGGATAAACATTAGGAGTTATAGGATGACTTTGAGGAACTCCATTTAAACTCGGGGTAGGTTAATTATTTAATCCATTTCTACCATTCGTGGATGATCCATTTCCAAGATGTTTCATTTCTAAATTCACATTGACGGCTTTAGCATAGGATTTGGGTAAAGTAGCAAGAGGATTTGCCTTCTTCTTCACAAACATAGCAGTCAAAGGATCTACTGATGTATAATAAATCATGATGGCTGAAAAATTATCTACTACATAAGGTGCTTGCAACCTAGAATAATCCTTTTGAAACCTATCATTAAAATAAGTTATAGGTTCTCCTTTGAACCTCTTGATTTGAGAAAATTGATGATATAACAAAGCAAGATCTATAGGTGTCCTGAATTTGGCTAAAAATTGGCTTTCCATATCCGACCGAGATCTAATAGAATTGTGAGGCGGGTTGATATACCATTGATAAATTTCATCACTTAATGTGTATAGGAACAATCTATAGACAACATCCTCATGTTGAATCCTCGCCCTAAAACATGTATCCTTAAAGATACTAATATGTTCTTCTACGTCTTTGTAAAGATAATATTTGGGACACAACTTATCAGGATTTTTAGGAAAATCATTGTATACGAAAAATTGGATTGGTGACTCTACATTAAGGAATTCCAGCACTATAGAAGGTTGCGGTGTTACAACAGTTGGATTTTGTGGAATCACACTTACACTTCTAGATTTTCGAGGTCTAGATGAGGTTTGACCACTAATTTCGACTAGAATCACATGAGGATCACCAGATTGAGATCTAGTGACTTTACGAAAATCTAGCTTAAAGACTTAATAAAATTAAAAAAAGACAGCCAGAAAGTCCTTCGTTATAGTGCCAATGCTTGTTGACAATGATTTCACTCACATCAATAGTGTAGAATAAAAAACTCCACAGACAGAACACGAAGAAGCCTATTCTTCTTGAAAGATATGGAACAAGAAAATCTCAAGAGGGGAAATCTACCTAAATAGAACAATCAAGATCAACTCAATTCAATCCCAAGACTTTGGTAATCAGGTCATGATCATACTAGGTTTGCTTCAAGGTTTGATGTGAATTTTCTATTAATCTCAAAGGGAATATGTTCATTAATTCAGATTTTTATACTAGACATTGAGTTTTCAATTTGGATTTTAAGAACAATTATCATGAAATCAAAAGATTTGAAATAATATTTCATGAACATCAAAATTATCATTTGCTATCACTTAAGTATATCTTTAAGCATTCAGCAATTTTCATGTAAAATGAAAGATTTTAAATAAATTTCCATTCATTCATCTATTTTTTGAAACATTTTCAAATAATTTAAACATCTATTCTAAAATAAATCATAAAAATACTGAAATCAAAAGGTTCTCCCGATTATTCTGTACACATGCCCCAAATAATTAATTAAATCAAAGAAAACCACTTTATACTTCACTAGATTGCTTCACAACTACATACAAAATGATGCGAGCTTTTAAAGAGAGGGTTATGTTTGGACACCAAGTAGTTTCTGTATACACCCTTAAATGATGTAGTATACAGGCTTGTTCAGCAGAAATAACAAAACTAGCTACAAAATATTCATGAGATAGGTATCTATCAAATTGGCTCTGATATTAATTAATGTCTATGTGCATACAAGATTTTAGTTTGGAATGATTCAAAAAAAAGGGAAAAAAAAAACTTAAAGAAGTTTTGGCTCTTCCGACATTGAAAAATTCTGAACTTAAATGAAAATAAAGTAGTAAATGGCCTTTTATAGAGACAAGGCCCTAAAATTTTGAACTTAAAGTCTTTCAGAGAATCAAAAATAACAAATAAAAAAGAAGCACGTGGTAACCACCAGCTATCATTTAGAACATTCCAAATGAAGCCAAAGACTTGACTTCATCAACAAAAATACTCTTCACTCCTTACTCTAGTATATAGCATTTCGCATCTATCGGCATTCATCCGAAATACCAGACAACATACATCCACTAGGACCTGGATCAACCTACAAAATTACAAAACAAACATTATCACAACACCTTTCGGTATCCGGTACTTTTCATCACTCAAAACTTGGGCTTAGACTCTTTCTCTGTCCCTTTTCTCTTGAAAATCTCGCAATACTTGATGCATATGATCTTTTGAAATTCCTTTTGTAGCTTTCCAAGTGAATTTAAGCTTATTATATTCTTCTGATACCCAAAGTATTATATCATATCTCTATACTCTATCTATTGCATATTTATCTATAATGTTCCTACACTATATGATCTCATCAATAACCTCTCGGGTTAATAACTAAATAGGATCTCTATTTATTCTTTCAATCCATTCCTTGAAATCTTTGGCTTCCTTACCCTCTTGCCCTAAAGTTTGAGGATCACATCTTTCACCTGCTAACAATTCAATAGAACCTTGATAATCATCAAGAAATCCTTTAATTTTAGTGGTGACCTTTCCAAATTCTTCAATACATTGCATCAACATATCACCTTCCCACTTCAATTGTTTCTTCCATTTTTTAGTAATAGAGCTTCTTGCTCTGATATTATATTTTCTTGTATCAAATCCTAGACATCAGTATGTATGAGAATTTCAACATTTTTTTTCTCCATACTATCTTGTTCTTGATGAACTCTGCATTCACTTTTGAAGATTTCATATTTTTCAAACCTGTTGTATGCTTCCTTATATTTCCCTATCACATCAATAATGAACTCTTGTCCCTATTTTACCCAATATTCAATCCATTCTTCAAATAAATTTATTTTGTGGTGAACAACTACAATTGCATCTACTTTCTCTTATGACATTAATACTGGATGTTGGGGCAATTTTTTTTGTGCTTGACTTGATAGAGTCAATGATTTTATAAAATGTTCTAATGTAGAAACCCTTTCTTTCAATTCTCTTTTCTTATTTTTGTATTTATGTACTCTAGCAATAGTGGCATCTAAATTTACTTTTATTTCATCCAACTCTTACTTCCAAGATGAGTCTCCAAGATTGATACTTGTTACCTTATACTCCCTAGGTGTTATTTCATTTCTATCTTTCTTAGCTATTGGAGTATCTATATGGGAGGTTCTATTACTATCTACATTCTTTTGTATGACATGCTTTGTTTAGCTCTGCACCTAGGCTTTGGAGTATCTATTTCTTGTACAAAACTGCTAAGATCTAGAGGCAATATTTCTACTTCCATTGGGGAAGCTAACTCCCTGATCAACCAATAAATTGCATAATTATCTAACTCTACCTCTATAGTATACCTATGTTCCTAATGTCCACTTGATTCAAGAATTTATTCTCTTATTTCTTTACCTTTATTTGTTGTTTCTTCTAAAATAAGAACATCCTTTGCAATTTTTGGAATAGAGTCAGGATTATTAGGATTTGGCACTGTCTCTTATGTTTGAAGACTTATATTCTCCTGTCTATCCAGATGCTCAATATTAGTTTCTTGAGGATTATCTTCTTTGTTTTCTACTACACCAAGGTTTTATTTATCTTCAACTTCTTCAGCCTAAATTTGTGTAGTCTTCTTTTCAACTTCATCTTCGGCCAAATATTTATCTGATTTCTCAAAAACATGTGATTGTTCATTATCATTCAATACATTCCTAGGAAAAGGATGGAAATAAAAAGTATCTCCAACAACTATTTCATCAATATGATCTTGTTATGAAGTCTCCTGTGTTTCCATCTCAAGAATGTGAGGATTCCCCGCTTCTGAGGCAAGTGTTCCTTCTATGAATTCTTCTTATTCAATATTTATAGGGATGGATCCTGTATCAATAATTTCTTCCACTACTAGTTGTACCATGGGTTTATCTTTAAACTTCCTTTCTTTTACTTTCTCCCACATGGCACCCCATTTATCCATTTTTTTTTTTAATTTTGGCCTCATCTATCTCAAAAATTTCATCTAAAGCAACATAATTTCCTCCCAGTTCTTGTTTCACATTATCCGTATTAACTAAGGGAGAAGTAAATAATTCTGCAACTTTATGAGATGCAAACCTTGTCAGTGTATCAACATTATCCGTTACTCTTGCTTCTTCTTCGAAAACCACATCATTTCTTGGTTTTTCTATGGAGGAGTACGCACCTTTAGTTTTTGCCTTTGTTTTATCCTTATTCAATTATGTATCCCTCCATTTAACAGATGGTTTCATTAAAATTTCAGGCTTTAAAACCTCAGGGGTTTTCTCTTCAATTCTTATACCTGGAGCCATTTTACTAGTTCTCCTTTTCTTTCTAGTAGATTCCCCACTCTCAAATACAACTTCATTTCTTTGTTTTCTCTTCTTATCTTCTAAGAATGTGGGTTCAATTCCTCTTTCCCTCAAAGCTTTACAAAAATCATTAATCCAGTGTTGAGTATGCAACAAAACTAGTGTAGAGAACTCATATTGATGTCATTTCTTCACCCTCATAATTTGGGTATAGAATAGGCTCATCATACACCCTAATTTCATTGTAAGCCTTATTCAACACTTCTCCATCATGTTTTTACAATTGATTTGGAACATCATGAAGCATTATAATTTTGGCTGACTCTAAAGACAATCTTTCATATTTTCTTACTCTTACTCTATTCTCATCCTCACAATTAAGCCAATAATCTTCTAGATGTTGTACATGAGCACGGTTACCAACAATAGTCCTAGCAATATTTCCTTTAGGATCATAGTGCATTCTCTAGAGTGGAAAAAAATCAAAGTTATATGTTTTCAATTCTTCCTCACACAAGTCAGACAGTCTTATTGCATTACACTTGTAATTCCCTAATACTATAGGAAATCTGTAGGAGGCCTTCTTTTGGGCTTTCCCATAAAGGGAATGGCATGGCTTCAACTATCTCACCAATTCAAAAAAAACAATCTTATCTATTGGGTACCTAGGCAGCATAAATGCATGTCCATTAAATCCTTCCATTCTGATATAGGAAAATGTAGGGAATTGAATGTACCAACCTCCCATTGGTCTAATAACACTTTGTGCTTCCAGGGAAAATCTCTTGGCTTTATCACCCTCCATCATTCTGAAAAAATTCATGGAGAACACATCAATAACTCTTCTATAATTCTCTTTATACCCATGGATAGTAATTTGGGGTAAATGAGCATATATAAAACTATTTCCAACCTCTCTACCTAGAGTACCAACCCTTTTCAACCCTTGTTTACTTGCTATTAGGACGCAAAAATAAATCATATATGAAGACAAATAAAAACACCTGATCTAGGAAATGCCTTTATCTGTTCAGATAATTTGTCACTAATCAACTTTCCCCAATGCATTTGCATGGGACTTTCTATTAATCTAGATATTATCACGAACATCCAAGGTTCAAATTTACTGGCATCTCTTAAACCAACCATCCTGCTTAGCAAAGTAATAATGTCTTGAATTTCTTGGTTGAGCATGGACCTTTGGACTACCTTGGTTTTTGGTTTAATTCATTCAAGGCACCATTGGGTACTCATAATTTCTCTATTATGGGCAGGTGCATGGAAATGGGTAGCAATTTCATGGACACCTTTCAAAAAACTTTTGAAAAGAAACAATGCGAGGACGTTATAACGTGCTTGCATTATTGGTTCGGTGTGCTGAGCCTAAGGATTGGAACAACAAACCAATAACATGAGCGTGTTATAATGCATGCGCGTTATAATGCACTTGTGTTATTGCTTGTTAAAAGAAATAAAAAAGTGAAAACCTATCTTGTTATTTTGACTATTTTTTTCTTGCACCATGGCCAAAACCCCCATACTTATGCGCTCACGTTCTAGGAGGAGAAATTCAACAAATTGTTTCACCAGCAATTTCTATGTCTTCACAATGATGGTGCCTTGATGACTAGTAGATATGAGAGGTAAGGATTTTGTGGTTTTTGTTTTGAATTAGTTAGTTTTAGGTTGAATTTTTATATATATTTGTTTTAATTTTTAGGAGATTCAAATCAACCTACAAACCCTCAAGATCCTCAATAGGAAGACCAACCAAATACTCAAGATCAGAATCAACCACAATAACAACCTCCTCCACCAATCACTCAACCCCCTCCTGGTACTCAAAAAAATTTAATGAGTGAAATTGAGAACAACAAAAAAAATATTGAGGATTTGATCATTAGGTTTAGTGATCCAAATGGTTCAACCACAGAAAGAATGACCGTAGAAAATTCATTGAAAGATATGGTAAAAAAATGTAGATTCAATTAGCAAACAAATAACTGGATGGAAAGATAGGAGGCAGGTGGCTAAGGATTATTATGCAAATAAACTATCATACAAAGATATAAAGGATTTAAAAATTACAAAAGGTGATTTGTGCTCATTATTCACCGACCTATGCACAAATCAAAATCTTACCCTCAATACAAAGAGGTTTCCTATCCATTGGTGCGACCATCAACAAATTAGGGACCAATTTTATGATAGGTGGTACATGGTATTTGATTACCCACCATGCAACAATTGTGAGGTCCTGCAATATTTTCTTAGGAAACTATATAGTGAGTTCATATTAAACAAAATCCAAAATTATTTTGATGTGAGGGATCTCCAGTTGAGAGGTGGGGGGTCAGCTCAGGATAGACTTGGTGCACAGCCGGATCCTATGCGGCAAGGAAGACGAGCTCTTGCTAGGCCACCTCATGAGCATGTTGTTATGTCTTCCATCGTGAAGGAAAGTGTTGATGTAGAGACACTGTAGGTGATTAGCACTTTGACCCAGAGTGTCATCCATCATACTAGCCCTATTCTACATCGCCATCCAGGGGAATCTTCGAGTGGTGGACATTGAACACATGTGTGCCAATCTTGCGGGGCTACTTGTTCATATGACCCCACCGACACTCAGGAGAATGGTACATACGATCTGTCTGTAGTTATGGAGATGGAGAGGGAAGCTGATATTTTGCATGAGGCATATGGCATTGATAGTCAAGTAAAAGTTAGTGCACGTTCATTGAATTTAATTTATTAAATTTCAATTTTGAAATGCAAGATTAACTAAAAATGTTTTATGATTTTAATAAAATTGAAAGGTCACAGTGTTGAGACTGGATACACCGACCCCCCACCAACTTATTTTTGCAGTACACCTATCATTGGGGTATGTAACTAGTAAACAATTATAAATTTATTGTATGTTAATAGCATTGTTTTACGAATGGTAATTTAATATGCAATTTTGGATGTTGAACAAACTAATATTGGAGGTTTTGATGGAACACTTCCCAGTGGCAATGGATTTACTCAAACCTACATTGAGGTAATAGAATAAAGATTTTAACTAATGAATCAAGTACTTAATAGATTTGTGTAGTTTACATGCACATCGTTGATTACGTTGAATAATTTGTTGTTTTATTTTCAGATGATACAAGCCGAAACACCTATGAATGTGATGAGAGAAATGGATATTGGTGTGTCATCTACTATACAATCCTCGATGGCTCTGACAGGAGAGGTATCAGGAAAATTAATAAATTTCAATTGACATTTGTTGTTATAGCTGATTTTAGTTAGTGACAAATCAAACCATTATTGATTCATGTAGTTTAATTTCTATGTGTATGGTTTATACAGGGCTTGAGCACGCTTGAGCATGGGCGTGAGAATATTTTCCCCATGGAGAGAGATCATGAGATGGTGGTAAGTGATTATTTTATCAAATATATAATTTTTTATAATGTAATTTCTATATATTCATGTCTTTAGTTCTTATTGTAACAGTTAAAACTTCACCATGAACTAAACACTAGGAGGAGTAGTAGGAGCACTCCTCGAGTGTAGCAAAAATAAGTGACAGACCTATCGCCATCCAATCGAAAAGGAAAGGGAAAGAATTTATTTCCAGGGCATGGAGAGAAATGACTTTTGATTCCAGAGCCCTTTGATGTATGCCTACATGGTAGTTTTGTACATATTTTTATTGGACATATTTGACATTGTATGCCTCTATGAGATTCTCGTAAGCCTATATGGCTATTTTCTACATCTATTTCATACTTATACCGACATATATTGATGTATGCCTACATGGCTATTTGGTTAATACAAATATCTCTTATCGATACTTGTCCATATTTGCATTCTAAATTGATGGTTCAATAGATATGAGTTACGTTTATTTAAGTGTATACTTTACAACTTACGTGTATACTTTGTGATTTACGTGTGTTCGAATGTATACTTTGTGGATTATGTGTTTTCATGCGTATACCTTGTATTTGTGCATATACTTTGTATTAATTTGTGTGTACTATGTATTTGTGTGTATAATTTTTGAGGCTTACATGTTTTTGAGTACTTGTGCTTCCCTTATTGACATGTACATGCTTGAATTATTCAAGTGTATAATTATTAACTAGTTAGCCCTAGCATTGATCATTGTTGTCCTTCATGATTTATCTTGAATATTAATTGATTGATGCTAAACAACTTTATCTAAAAGAAAAAAACACGTTTACAATTGGAATTCCATGAAATGATTCATAAAAAGATTCCAATATGTTTTTTATCTAAAAGCTAGAGGTTGTACCAAGTATGAGATCAACAAGTTTGTATCAAAAATCTAAAAAATAGAGAACAGTGTGAATAATTCTTATTAGATATTCTCCAATAGTTCATCAAAAACCTCCATTTGAGCCTCTCAAGGCTTTACATAGTGTTTTACACCCTTCTCTAACTGATCCACGCCCTCAACTAACTAAAAACCAACTTTCAAAACAAGTAACCATTGCATTTCAAATTTGTTGCTTTAAGCAACTTACAAATTTACAACTTTAGACTCCTCCAACCTAATGAGTACATCTAATGACCTATAAACCCACACAAATGGTGTACAAATAGCCTTATTACATCGAAAAAACTCCATTCTTTCACAATCATATACAAATTCACAAATCTTTCTTCAAAGGCTACAAAGACAACTTCTAGTGCAAGATTGAAATTTTCACATTTTTTATCACTAGAACCAAAAGTCACCCTAAAATATACCTAATGGTCTTAATTGACCTTATTCAAGACAAAGCATGCTCAAAATACCCACAACAACCTATTGACCAACCTATTCACCATTAGATAATCACTAAAACCACCGAACTAGAACTTCTTCATCAAATAGAGGAACAAGGTGCTCTGCACCAATGATCATACGTTTTTTGTGTGGAATACTCGAACTTCTCAACTGTCCTTTGTATGTTTCTCTTTTCCAGTGTTTTCCATACCATCATAAGGGATCAAGTTGGTTGAACACAAGTCAGATCAATTCCACGTGTTTGGGTGAGAAAGAGGACCATTCTTAGCGTAAAAATACCTATTGTGACGCATTGGAGAAATTAGTTTGGTCACACTAAAGTTGCACCACTTTGCAAATTTGCACAGTTTGAATTTGACACTTTTTCCATCAAGTGAAAATCCATCGCTATGGGAAAACCACTCTGAGATAGCAAAAGCTAAGAGAGGTTTTTGTAGAGGGGCCTAATGCAATCCTATAGGATTAGACTAGAAGTTTCTAAGCATCATGGTATCTGAGTAGTAGCATGCTGAAGTTTGCCGCAATTTTGCACTTTGGACCCTTAAGGGATTGATCCAGTGGAACGTAGCTCAGAGCGATTCCACATGTTTCAATGCAAAAGAGGACCATTTCTAGCATAAAAATACCTATTCAGACATGTTGGAACAATCTCCTTGGTCACATGAGTTGCATAGTGAAAGTTGCACCACTTTGCAACTTTGCACAACTTGAATTTGACACTTTTTCCATCAATTGAAAATCCACCGCCATGAGAAAACCACTCCGAGATAGCTAAAATTGAGAGAGGTTTTTGTAGACGGGCCCAACACAATCCTGTAGGGTTGGATGAGAAGTTTTTAAGTATCACAGTATCTGAGTAATAGCATGCTGAAGTTTACAGCCATTTTGCACTTTGGACCCTTAAGGGATTGATCCAGTGGAACATACCTTGAAGCGATTCCGCATGTTTCGGTGTGAAAGAGGACCATTCCTAGCGTAAAAATACCTATTTGGACGTGTTGGAACAGTCTTCTTGGTCACATGAGTTGCAGAGCGAAATTTGCACCACTTTGCAACTTTGCATTGCTTGCATTTGATGCTTTTTCGATCAAGTGAGAATCCACCACCACGGGAAATCCACTCCAAGATAGCCAAAACCAAGAGATTTTTTTTTAGATGGGCCCAACCCAATCCTGTAGGATTAGACGAGAAGTTTCTAAGTGTAATGGTATCCAAGTAGTAGCATGCTGAAGTTTACAACCATTTTGCACTTTGGACCCTTAAGGGATCAATCCAGTGGAACATAGCTCGAAGTGATTCCGCATGTTTCAGTGCAAAGAAAGACCATTCGTAGCATAAAAAATACCTATTTAGACACATTGGAGCAATTAGTTTGGTCACACCAGTTGCAGAGCCAAAGTTGCACCACTTTGCAACTTTGCACAACTTGAATTTGAAACTTTTTCCATCAAGTGAAAATTCACCACCACGGGAAAACCACTCCGAGATAGCCAAAACCAAGAGAGGTTTTCGTAGAGGGGCCCAAAATAATCTTGTAGGATTAGAATAGAAGTTCCTAAGCATCATGGTATCCGAGTAATAGTATGCTAAAGTTTTCAGCCATTTTGCACTTTGAACCCTTAAGGGATCGATCTGGTAGAACATAGCTGAGAGCGATTCCGTGTGTTTTGATGGAAAAGAGGACCATTCCTAGCGTAAACATACCTATTTGGATGCATTGAAGCAGTTAGTTTTGTCACACAAGTAGTAGAGAAAAAGTTGCACCACTTTGCAACTTTTCACAACTTGAATTTGACACTTTTTCCATCAAGTTAAAATCCGCTGCCATGGGAAAACCACTTTGAGATAGCCAAAATCGAGAGAGGTTTTTGTAGGCGGTCCCAATGCAATCTTATAGGATAAGATAAGAATTTTCTAAGTGTCACGATATCCGAGTAATAGCATGTTGAAGTTTGCAGCCATTTTGCACTTTGGACCCTTAAAGGATCGATCCGGTGGAACATAGCTTAGAGCGATTCCGCATGTTTCGGTGTGAAAGAGGACCATGCCTAGTGTAAAAATACCTATTTGGACACGTTGGAATGGTCTTCTTGGTCACATGAGTTGCAGAGCCAAATTTGCACCACTTTGCACTGCTTGCATTTGACCCTTTTTCCATCAAGTGAAAATCTACCGCCACGGGAAAACCACTCCAAGATAGCCGAAACCAAGAAAGGTTTTTCTAGATGGGCCCAATACAATCCTATAGGATTAGATGATAATTTTCTAAAAGTCAAGGTATCTGAGTAATAGGATGCTAAAGTTTGCAACCATTTTGCACTTTGGACCCTTAAGGAATTGATCCGGTGGAGCATAGCTCAGAGCGATTCTGCATGTTTCAGTGTGAAAAAAGACCATGCCTAGCATAAAAATACCTATTCAGACATGTTGGATTAGTTAGTTTGGTCACACGAGTTGTAGAGCCAAAGTTGCACCACTTTGCAACTTTGCACAACTTGAATTTGACACTTTTTCCATCAAGCGAAATTTTTCCGCCATAGGAAAACCACTCTGACGTACCCAAAAATGAGAGAGGTTTTTTTAGAGGGACCCAACACAATCTTGATGGATCAAGTGAGAAGTTTCTAAGCATCACGTTATCTGAGTAAGAGCATGCTGAAGTTTGCAGACATTTTTCACTTTGGACCCTTAAGGCATCGATTCGGTGGAACATAACTCAGAGCGATTTCGTGTGTTTCGGTGTGAAAGAGGATCATTCCAAGTGTAAACATACCTATTCAGATGTGTTGGAGTAGTTATTTTGGTCACACAAGTTGCAGAGCGAAAGTTGCACCACTTTGCAACTTTGCACAACTTGAATTTGACACTTTTTCCATCAAGTGAAAATCTGCTATCACTGGAAAACCACTCTGAGATAGCCAAAACCGAGAGAGGTTTTTGTAGACGGGCCCAAAGAAATCCTATAGGATTAGATGAGAAGTTTCTAATTGTCATAGTATCTGAGTAATAGCATGCTAAATTTTGCAGCCATTTTGCACTTTGGACCCTTAAGGGATTGATCCGATGGAACATAGCTCAGAGAGATTCCGCATGTTTCAGTGTGAAAGAGGAATATGCCTAGTATAAAAATACCTATTTAGATGCGTTGGAATAGTCCACTTAGTCACATGACTTGCAGAGCGAAATTTGCACCACTTTGCAACTTTGCACTACTTGCATTTGACGCTTTTTCCATCAAGTGAAAATCTGCCGCCATGAGAAAACCACTCCAAGATAGTCGAAACCGAGAGAGTTTTTTGCAGAGGGGCCCAACGCAATCTTGTAGGATTAGATGAGAAGTTTCTAAGAATCATGGTATGTGAGTAATAACATGTTGAAGTTTGCAACTATTTTGCATTTTGGACCCTTAAGGGATCAATCTGGTGGAACGTAGCTCGAAGTGATTCCGCGTGTTTTGGTGCAAAACAAGACCATGCCTAGCATAAAAATACCTATTCAGATGTGTTGGATCAGTTATTTTTGTCACATGAGTTGGAGAGCGAAATTTGCACCACTTTGCAACTTTGCACAACTTGAATTTTACACTTTTTCCATCAAGTGAAAATTTTTTGCCACGGAAAACCACTTTGAGATAGCCAAAACCAAGAGAGGTTTTTGTAAACGGTCCCAAAAAAATCTTGTAGGATCAGATGAGAAGTTTCTAAGCATCACTATATCTAATTAATATAATGCTGAAGTTTGTAGCCATTTTTCACTTTGGACCCTTAAGGGATCGATCTGGTGGAACATAGTTCAGAGCGATTTCACATGTTTCAATGAGAAAGAGGACTATGCATTGCATAAAAATACCTATTCATATGTTTTGGATTAGTTAGTTTGGTCACATGAGTTGCAGAGCGAAATTTGCACCACTTTACAACTTTGCATTGCTTGCATTTGATGCTTTTTCGATCAAGTGAGAATCCACCGCCACGGGAAATCCACTCCAAGATAGCCAAAACCAAGAGATTTTTTTTAGATGGGCCCAACCCAATCCTATAGGATTAGACGAGAAGTTTCTAAGTGTCACGGTATCCAAGTAGTAGCATGTTGAAGTTTACAACCATTTTGCACTTTGGATCCTTAAGGGATCGATCCAGTGGAACATAGCTCGGAGTGATTCTGCGTGTTTCAGTGCAAAGAAATACCATTCATAGCATAAAAAATACCTATTTAGACACATTGGAGCAATTAGTTTGGTCACACAAGTTGCAGAGCCAAAGTTGCACCACTTTGCAACTTTGCACAACTTGAATTTGAAACTTTTTCCATCAAGTGAAAATTCACCACCACGAGAAAACCACTCCGAGATAGCCAAAACCGAGAGAGGTTTTCGTAGAGGGGCCCAACATAATCTTGTAGGATTAGAATAGAAGTTCCTAAGCATCACGGTATCCAAGTAATAGTATGCTAAAGTTTTCAGCCGTTTTGCACTTTGAACCCTTAAGGGATCGATCTGGTAGAACATAGCTGAGAGCGATTTCGTGTGTTTTGATGGAAAAGAGGACCATTCCTAGCGTAAACATACCTATTTGGATGCAGTGAAGCAGTTAGTTTTGTCACACAAGTAGTAGAGCAAAAGTTGCACCACTTTGCAACTTTTCACAACTTGAATTTGACACTTTTTCCATCAAGTTAAAATCTGCCGCCATGGGAAAACCACTTTGAGATAGCCAAAATTGAGTGAGGTTTTTGTAGGCGGTCCCAACGCAATCTTATGGGATAAGATAAGAAGTTTCTAAGTGTCACGATATCCAAGTAATAGCATGCTGAAGTTTGCAGCCATTTTGCACTTTGGATCCTTAAGGGATCGATCCGGTGGAACATAGCTTAGAGCGATTCCGCATGTTTTAGTGTGAAAGAGGACCATGCCTAGTGTAAAAATACCTATTTGGACACGTTGGAATGGTCTTCTTGGTCACATGAGTTGCAGAGTGAAATTTGCACCACTTTGCACTGCTTGCATTTGACCCTTTTTCCATCAAGTGAAAATCTACCGCCACGGGAAAACCACTCCAAGATAGCCGAAACCAAGAAAGGTTTTTCTAGATGGGGCCAATACAATCCTATAGGATTAGATGATAAGTTTCTAAGTGTCAAGGTATCTGAGTAATAGGATGCTAAAGTTTGTAACCATTTTGCACTTTGGACCCTTAAGGGATTGATCCGGTGGAACATAGCTCAGAGCGATTCTGCATGTTTCAGTGTGAAAAAGGACCATGCCTAGCATAAAAATACCTATTCAGACATGTTGGATTAGTTATTTTGGTCACACGAGTTGTAGAGCCAAAGTTGCACCACTTTGCAACTTTGCACAACTTGAATTTGACACTTTTTCCATCAAGCGAAATTTTTCCGCCATAGGAAAACCACTCTGAGGTACCCAAAAATGAGAGAGGTTTTTTTAGAGGGACCCAACAAAATCTTGGGGGATCAAGTGAGAAGTTTCTAAGAATCACGGTATCTGAGTAATAGCATGCTGAAGTTTGCAGACATTTTGCACTTTGGACCCTTAAGGCATCGATCCGGTGGAACATAACTCAGAGCGATTTCATGTGTTTCGGTGTGAAAGAGGACCATTCCAAGTGTAAACATACCTATTCAGATGTGTTGGATTAGTTATTTTGGTCACACAAGTTGCAGAGCGAAAGTTACACCACTTTGCAACTTTGCACAACTTGAATTTGACTCTTTTTCCATCAAGTGAAAATCCGCTATCACTGGAAAACCACTTTGAGATAGCCAAAACCGAGAGAGGTTTTCGTAGACGGGCCCAAAGAAATCCTATAGGATTAGATGAGAAGTTTCTAATTGTCACAGTATCTGAGTAATAGCATGCTAAATTTTGCATCCATTTTGCACTTTGGACCCTTAAGGGATTGATCCGATGGAACATAGCTCGGAGAGATTCCGCATGTTTCAGTGTGAAAGAGGAACATGCCTAGCATAAAAATACCTATTTAGATGCGTTGGAATAGTCCACTTAGTCACATGACTTGCAGAGCAAAATTTGCACCACTTTGCAACTTTGCACTACTTGCATTTGACGCTTTTTCCATCAAGTGAAAATCTGCCGCCACGAGAAAACCACTCCAAGATAGCCGAAACCGAGAGAGTTTTTTGTAGAGGGGCCCAATGCAATCTTGTAGGATTAGATGAGAAGTTTCTAAGAATCATGGTATGTGAGTAATAACATGTTGAAGTTTGCAACTATTTTGCACTTTGGACCCTTAAGGGATCAATCTGGTGGAACGTAGCTCGAAGTGATTCCGCGTGTTTTGGTGCAAAACAAGACCATGCCTAGCATAAAAATACCTATTCAGATGTGTTGGATCAGTTATTTTGGTCACATGAGTTGGAGAGCGAAATTTGCACCACTTTGCAACTTTGCACAACTTGAATTTTACACTTTTTCTATCAAGTGAAAATTTTCTGCCACGGAAAAACCACTTTGAGATAGCCAAAACCAAGAGAGGTTTTTGTAAAGGGTCCCAAAAAAATCTTGTAGGATCAGATGAGAATTTTCTAAGCATCACTATATCTAATTAATATAATGCTGAAGTTTGTAGCCATTTTGCACTTTGGACCCTTAAGGGATCGATCTGGTGGAACATAGTTCAGAGTGATTTCGCGTGTTTCGATGAGAAAGAGGACTATGCATTGCATAAAAATACCTATTCATATGTTTTGGATTAGTTATTTTGGTCACATGAGTTGCAGAGCGAAAGTTGCACCACTTTGCAACTTTGCACAACTTGAATTTGACACTTTTTCCATTAAGTGAAAACCAGCCGCTACGAGAAAACCACTCCAAGATAACCAATACCGAGAGAGGTTTTTCTAGAGGAGCCCAACATGATTTTGTTGGATCAGATGATAAATTTTTAAATGAAATGGAATAATTTTTATGGGGTTTGTGTTGCTGCCCCTGTAGATTTTGATGGAAAAGGGCATGAAAAATGAGGTTTCACCCTAGGGTTTGATAAAATATTGCATGCAGAGGTTTGGTGATTGTCTTTTGAATTTGTGCAGGTTATTTTAATAAGGACTGAGGTGGTGGCATGTTCTAGTAAGGTGTGGAACCATTCCTTTCAATAAACCCTCCTTATACTAGCATAAAATAAGGGTTTTGGTTTTGCATGGTGGAGTGAGTTTGTCCTGAGACAAACTACAGATCTGAGGGTTTGGATACATGATAATTGCTGTCTCAACAAGTTAGGAGAGTTCTTGAATGTTTAAAGGTATGTTGCTTTGTTTCTTGAATTCCCCTACAAAAATAAACACACACACACCTAAAACATCCTAACTTGACTTTACATGCTTTATATCACTTTTCTAATCACCTAATGACCTCTTTGAGACTTTGAATACATTAGATATGACCTTTACATGAACTTTTTCACATTTTTTACATTTCAAAATTCAAATTTTGTAAATTTTCCTATTGAAGGTATTTACAGATCAAGGTGCTACTGCACCAAAAATGAACTCCAAAATTACAATATTTGAGTAAATCTCATTATGTAAGTAAATCTCATTACAATTCCTTAGGTACTTCGTTCTCATAGATCTTTTAAAATTTCACTCATACATTCGAGATTCTCTTTAAATGTCTACATCATAGGTGCTCATTATGAGGTTAACTTCGATTGAGTAACTTCAGATTCCCTCGCTAAGCTTCACACGCTCTTTTATAATGGCTTGAAATCAGAATTGAGATTTGTCAAGATCATCAAAATAAGGATGTTGCGTTACTTTTTTGGTTGAGATTCTCTTTGATGGATCATAAATCAGTATTAGGGATCAATCAATTTTTATTAGTTTACTTACAAATACACAAAGTAAAAGAGAAAAAGAAAGAGAATCCAAAATGGAAATGAAATAAAAATATATGGAAGGCACTTACAAATAGGCATGAAGGTCTCACAACTTAGTCACTCCTGGGCATACATATTCACTATGAATTCCAACATATCTATTGCACACAACACCTCTCATGAATAGAGTAAGTTGAAATTTCAGATGCTCTTATAATGTTTACATCATAGCTGCTCATGATAAGGTTAACTTCAAATGAATAACTTGAAATTCCCTCACCAAGATTTTCACACACTTTTCTAATGGCTTAAAATAATGATTGAGATTTGTCAAGATCATCAAAATAAGGATGTTGCATTGCTTTTCTGGCTAACATTCTCTTGGATGGCTCATATATCTACATTTTTTGTAAGGGGACACCAATCACTATTTAGTATGTTACTTACAAATACACAAAGTAAAATAAGATGATAGCATTGGCATTAAACAAATTAATATGCATACAAGTATAAATTAATAAGAACCAATGTGCATATACTTACAAATTAATCCAACGAACCATCCGGGTCTACTCTACTCTTTATTGTGTCAAGTATTGCCTCATGGTTAGACTCACGAACCTTCCACAAGGTCTTCTTCAAAGTTCTACCCCCATATTTGGTCAAACAAACATTGGATGCCATGACAAGGTTTGAGTAATGAAGAATCTTACGATGCCTGTCAAAGTCCTGAAATAGCCAATGTTTAGCACTTGTATGTGGGTACCTTCTAAGCCATGTTCCAGTAACCACAACTAAGCCTGTAGGGTATTAGATGTTTTCTCCATCTATAACTGGGGCCTCCAATTTTTTTTTGTCCTCAACACAATGAAATAAGTAATAGTTTGTTCCCTCTTCATTGTCTTCATCTGCAATAACTGCATAAACATGCCCTGCATTGATATGTGCAGAAAATATCTTGAAATTTTTCAACATTATGAATACAGTACAAAGTAAGATAACAATATGGAATTTCAACAACTAAGCAAGTAGATATATCACCTGGTTGAACTAGATCTGATATGTGGTCAAATTCAATCGATGATTCCATTTGTGTCAGTTCTAATGCCGTGGGGGGCGATACATGTGAAGTGGGATAAGATAACTTTTCAACCATATGTCAACCCACTCCCTTGACTCACAATCATTCCAGGCTTGCATTGTACATGAAGAACAAAAGCATGCCATCTTTCGTGTATCGATACTCCATGAACCTACATTTGAGCTAAAGAAAGAGTGTACCTCACTCAATATTGTTATTGTAAGACAATCCTCATATGGTGCAATGTTAGTATCATCCATCAACCAAAAAAATCTATGAACTAAAGACATGCCTTCATTACCTGGACCCATCAAAGAATTACACCACTCAACGATTGATTTTGCATCTATCAACTTTTCACTATCTTTATACTTTAACTCTTCTCGTTCTAATGCTCTTTTCATGCATGCTCCCCCTTTCCATGTCCGACCTCACAAAAGTTCCACAAATGTTGAACACCTATAATTGCATGCATACTGCACAACCAGTAGAACATGCATGAGTTCTTGAACTATGTTGCATAGTTATCAAACCATATTATATGTTGATCATATTTTATGCCCTTCCGAGCCAAACCACTATAGAACATTTGGAAGCAACCTTACAAAACTCTGGAGAATGTGTGTGATCATCACTAATGTAAAAGTGGTACTCCCTCAATACCTTACTTTGGTCATTTGTACTATCAGATGCATGAATGAATGCTATGTGTACAAATATCGAAACCTGTGTGGAGTTGTAATATTGTGATTGCACCTCATGTTGTGGTTGTAGAGTTTAGCTCTCCACAAATGCAACATCTGATATATACTTCCAACTGGAAAGGTGTCCTTTCATAGCTTCATTTGCATGTCCAACCATTGGGCTTTATGGGTATGCATTGCATACTCAGATAATATATTGTCACGAAACATGGACATAAACTGGCACACTTGAATCTTCTCAATAACCAAATCACACCTTTTTTCTTGAGACCCATCTTTTGTAGCATATGCCACTATTTTATACTTCTCAAACTCTACTAGTTTTTGTCCCACCTCATATGTGCTTTCCATATGTTGACATACTAGCATACACTGGAAGCCACTGCAATGCTCACATGAACCATCCAAGCATGTTGTCTTGTAGAATATCTGGCCATGCTCTATTTCACATAATTTTTTTGATAAGAAATCTCTTGAAGATTTTGGTGGGTCTTCTATGCCACAATCATGCAAAACATCATTAGTATGCAAATATACACATATAGAATGATAAACATCATAATGGTTAGAAAATTTAATATGTAGTCTACAACAACAAGTAGTGTGTGTGTGATTTATCTTGACATAAAAAGGTTTAATCATTTCAAAAAATCTTTGAGAAATACTAATTTGAAGACAATCATTTTCAAATTTTCAAAAAAACTGGGTTTGAGTCATATCCAAAAAATGCTTTGGATGTGGCTCACGTTTCTGACTACCGATTCCCCTTCTTACCACATCCCTTTGATTCGAAGATGGCCTTGTGCTATTCTTCCAATAGTCTTCAAATAGTGTTGTCAAGGCTTCGACAACTTCTTTATATTTTTGTGGCGGTCTCCTCAAGAATGCTCATAATTCATTTGAATCATTGCCCTCAATTCTTTGTCACCTTTAAATGTCTCTTGATAAAGTTTTTCTACTAATTATCGTGTGTTCACTTGTCTTTTTAATGAGATGAGCTCTATTTGTTTGACAACTTACCAAATTTGATGTAATGACATGTTGGGTGACATTACTATCCTTTGAGCATGAGGTCTTACCCATAATCTCATAAGAATCCATTAGATTCTTCACAATAGTGTCTTCACTCGATGCATTTGATGTTCTCAACCCAAGAGTCTTCATGATGCTCCTATACTTTACACCCTGCATCATTTCAACAATTAGTTGACATCTTGTAGTATCATTTAGTCTTTCAAAGAATCATTCCCAAATCTTATCAACATATCTTCTACAAGTGCATGTTGAAATCTTACCTTCCATGTGCTGCAAAATCTCATCATCAATATTAATCAAATACTTTGGCTTTCTACACAAAATTGTAGGTGGTGTTCTCCTAGGTACATACATCTCAACATTAGGAATTTCATCATTATTTAATTGAGGTGGGATAGATTGTGTAACTTCGATCGAGGGTGGAGAAGAAGACATACCTTGAGGTTCACATGGGGATGATGGCATACCTTCTTCGTCAAATCCGAGTGATGATGTACTCTCAACATGAGATGTGTTGGATGGTGTCCAACAATATTCACTTGAGGTAGATGGTGTCCCTCCATATTCACTTGCACTAGATGGTGTTCATCCATATTCACTTCTGCTAGATGGTGTCCCTCCATATTCTCTTGTGCTTAATGGTGTCCCTTCATATTCACTTGTCATAGAGGGTGTCTCCAACTATGGTATCTGAATCTGTCTTATGACAATGCTTTCACATTTGCTCCTTTTGTGCTTCCAATTCCCATTGTTTTTTTGATGGTTGAGGTTCCTCTTCAATTGGATTTTTTTCGTCAATCGTTTCCAATTTCTTCTTTTCACAATATGCCACCACTCAAACTCTCTCCTTTTCTTTGAAGTTTTCATTCTCTTCATCTATTAGTTTCCTCTTTGTCTTTTTCTTCGGCATGGCGAATAATTTTATATGTACCATGGTAATGAGATGAATATTAGTTCCTAAAAAATGTATCCATTCAAGTTAATTGAAAAATATATGTCATTCAAGGCTTCATTTAAATAATACTTACAATCATCCTTTACAAAAGTTAACCTAGCATAGAAAAATGTGACATGAGTTTTTTTAATCCAAAATACCTTAAATAAAAGTGGTAATGTGGCATGCCATGATTGCAAGATAGGCTCAAAATGGAAGCATGGACATTTGCAAAAAATTGCATTTTTTGGAAAATTTGTGAAGAGATAAGTTAGTTAAGAAGTTACAAAAATAGTTAGATACATTGGGGGAGTTGATTTTGAAGGGAAATAAGATAAATATCATGTAAGTTACAATCATAATGAGTGTAATGGCATTGTGAGTGTTTGATAAGTTTGTGGTGCAGGAGCACCTTGACAATGTATGCTTCCATTTTGAAATTTGATTTAATTTTGGGTATCTCCATGTCGTAAGAGGGTCATTAAAGACATTTTCCATGTATGGTAATCATTAGGAGGTTTAAAATGTGCATTGACAATGTAAGGTTATAATGAAAAACAAAATTGAAAGCAATCCATAATAGAATGAAAGAAAATGTGTAAAGACTTCACATACCTAAAAAATCAGACTTTCAAATGGAGGAGTTCAACCCAATTATGTAGGCTTAGCTTCTTCTTTCTTCAAAATCCACAACAATTTGACTTGTTCAAAAGCTTATTCCCCTCCAAACTTCAATTATATATCAGTTTTCAATGGAATTCAAATTTCAATTGATATTATATGTCTTTCAATGTGGAAACTCTTCTATTTCATGCAAAGGTGGTAGAAAGATCATGGAAAAGGTGATGGAATGTGAAAAACATGCTTGCACACTTCACAACATCATCAAAAGGATACTTTTTGTTAGAGCACGCGTAGAACCAAGAGAATATGTAGACTATGAGCCTTGACATCATGGGTATATTCAGTTTTTTTACGGTTTTTAGAGGAATACAAAATGTGCTGGCATTATAACATGAGCACGTTATTTCATCCTAAACTGGTAGCATCTTTGCTTCTTCAAAACGTGCATGCGTTATATGAAATATGGTTTTCTTAATATATTTATTTTCTCCCTCTTTGTCTAAGCAGGAGAGAGAGGGAGGGAGGAAGGGAGGGAGGGAGAGGGAGGAGGAAGGGAGAGAGGGAGGGAGAGGGAGAGAGTTAGAAAGAGATAGTGAGAGAGATGGAGATAGATAGGGAGGGAGAGAGGGGGAGAGTGGGAGAGAAAGAGGGAGGAGAGTAAGGAGAAAGAAATTAGGAGAAAAGAGAGAGTGAGGGG
>CM021100.1:727983956-728024801 GCA_007115665.2 Sequoiadendron giganteum
CCCTCAACCCTTAAACCTAAATCCCTCAACCCTTGTACCCTCTTAGTCCCTCAACCCTCAACCCTCAACCCTTAAACCCTAATCCCTCAATCCTCAACCCTCAACCATTAAACCCTAATCCCTCAACCCTCAACATTCAACCTTTAAACCCTAATCCCTCAACCCCTATACCCTCTTAATTCCTCAACCCTCAACCCTTCAACCCTAATCCCTCAACCCATATACCCTCTTAATCCCTCAACCCTCAACCCTTAAACCCTAATCCCTCAACCCCTATACCCTCTTGATCCCTCAATGCTCAACCCTTAACCCTTAAATCCTAATCTCTCAACCCCTATACCCTCTACTCTATAACAACTTAATCCATCAACCTTAAACCCTAAACCCTTAAACCCTAACCTATAAACCCTCTACCCTCTACCATCAATCCTCTACCCTCTACCCTCAACCCTAATCCCCCAACCCTTAAACCCACTTATTAAACTCTCTACCCTAATCCCTTAACCCTCTTGACCCTTAATTCCTCAACCCTCAACCTTGAATCTTTAACCCCTATACCCTCTTAATTCCTCAACCCTCAATCCTTATCCCTCAACTCTAAACCCTTCAAACCTAATCCCTCAACCCCTATACCCTATTAATCCCTCAACCCTCAACCCTCAACCCTTAAACCATAATCCCTCAACACCTATACCCTCTACTCTATAACCTCTTAATCCCTCAACCCTCAACCCTAAAACCTTAAACCCTAACCCGTAAACCTTCTACCCTTTACCGTCAATCCTCTAACCTCTACTCTCAACCCTAATCCCCCAACCCTTGAACCCATTTAGTAAACTCTCTAACCTAATCCCTCAACCCTAAACCCTATACCTTATACCCTATACCCTATACCCTATACATTAAACCCTCAACCCTCAATTCTCAACCTTCAATCCTTAAATCCTAAACCCTCTACCCCTATACCCTCTTCCCCTTACATTGGAACCTGAACCTAATGCTTCAACCATATACCCTCAACCAAGTAAACCCTTAACCCTCAACCCTTAAACCTTAATCTCTCAACTCCTATACCCTCTACTATATGACTTCTTAATCCCTCAACCCTAAACTCTATACCTTTAAAACCTAACCTGTAAACCTTCTACCATCTACCCACAACCCTAATCCCCCAACCCTTAAACCCACTTAGTAAAATCTCTACCCTAATCCCTCAACCCTCTTGACCCTTAAATCCTCAAACCTTAAACACTCAACCCTAAACCCTTGACCCTCAAACCTCAACCCTTAAACCCTAAACTCTAAAACCCTCTACCCTCTACCCTCGACCCTCAACCCAATACTCTCTTCCCTAAACCCTAATCCATCAAACCTAATCCCTAAACCCTCAACCCTTAATCTCTCAACCCTTATAACCTCTACCCTATATATTGGACTCTCAACCCTAATCCCTCGATCCTATACCCTATACACTCAACCCTCAACCCTCAACCTTAAACCCTCAATCTTCAACCCTCAACCCTTAAACCCTAAATCCTTAAACCCTCTACCCTCTACCCTCTACCCTCTACCCTATACATTAAACCCTAAACCCTCAATTCTCAACCCTCAACCCTTAATCCCTCAATCCTCAATCCTTAAACCCTAAACCCTCTACCCCTATACCCTCTACCCCTTGCATTGGACCCTAAACCCAATCCTTCAACCATATACCCTCAAACCTATACCCTAAACCCTCTACCCTCAACCAAGTAAACCCTTAAACCTAAACCCTTAACCCTAAACCCTTCAACCCTAAACCCTTAAACCTTCTACCCTATACCCTCAATCAAATAACCTCTACCATCGACCCTATTCCCTCAACCCTCAAACCTTAAACCCTAATACCCTAGAAACCATAAACCCTATAGGTCCTCCACCCTAATCTCTCAACCCTATACCCTCAACCCCTATCACTTTCTCTCTATCTATACTTATCACCTCTCCCTCCCTCCTACCCTCTCTAATTGTCTCTATCTACCATCCCCCTCTTTCTATGTATCTCTCATTCAATCAATCCCTACCACCCTCTCTCACTCCCCCTATCCATCTCTCTCTATGTCCCTCCCACTCTATTCCACTCTCTCCCACTCCCTCTCTCTCCCTCTCTCTCATGTCTCTCCTTCCCACCCCCCCTCACTCTTAGGTCTCTCCCTCTGGAAACCTACCTAAGTAACTCTCTCTCTCTCTCTCTCTCCCCTCTCTCTATCTATCCCTTCCACCCTACCTAGATAATCCCCTCTCAATCCACCCCCCTCTTTCTATACCTTTATCAGGTCACTCCCTCCCACACCCTCTCCCTCTCTCAAGTCTCTCAATCTCACTCTCTCTCTCTCCCACTCCCTCTCTCTCTCACACTCCCTCTCTTTCACACTCCCTCTCACTACCTATCTCTCAAGTATCTCCCTCTCACCCCCCTCACAATCTCAAGTCTCTCCCTTTGGAACCCTACCTACATAACTCTTTTTTTCTCTCCATCTCTCTCTCCCCCCTCTCTCTCTATCTCTTCATCTCTCTCAATTCTCTCTCTCCCACCCCCTCTCTCTCCCCCTCCCTTTATCCCTCCCACCCTACCTAACTAAGTCCCTCTCACTCCCTCTCTCTTAAACTCTCATTTCCACCCCCTCTCCATCTCTCTAGACTCTCTCTCTAAATTCTCCCTCCCTTTAAATACATACGTAAATACATACATACATGTGTAGATACAATCTTACATACATACATACAATATATATGCATTGATACATACAGGCATACACACATACATACAAGCATGCATACATGACATACAAGCTCGCATGTACATACAAACATACAAATATATCAACATACATTCAATATATTGGGATTTAGCATAAAGGAGGACATAATGTGAACGAGTTATATTGCGCTCACATTATGTCTTAGTTGACATGTTTCCCGCAGAAGCAAAAACAATGTCAAAACTGAAATATAACATGAGCGTGTTATAGCGCGCTTACATTATATCTTGATTTGGGAATTCCTGAGCCTTAGGCTTGGTATTTCCCTTGGAATACCAACCGAAAGGGTTGGAAGGCATTCCCAATGACCAGAGACATTTTTTTAAAAAATCTACCATATTTCACATAATCGAGTTTGTGCTCACCGTCAGGATTGCACGTGGTTCAATATCAAAAAAATCGAACACATGGGTAATGCTGGGTTCTCTCTTAGCTATCCAACGATGTAATTTTTTTCACTTTCTGAAAATGTTAAGCCTTTCATCCATAATTTATTTTATTTGTATGTCTTTTTTTTGCCAAAAAGTAGTGTTTGGTATTTTTTTTGTTATAAATTAACCGTTCATTGAATTTTAATATAAATTACATTTTTATAAACTAGACTCCATTCTACAAAAAAAAAAATTAAATTAGTTTCCAAAATTTGTAGGGGTAGCATGGCCAAAATTCTATTTTTCAGGAAATTTCCAATTCGAAAACTAGTAAAAAATCAAATATTTATTAAAAAATTATCAAAAAAATCGTGGATCAACTACATACTGTTAGCTAACTTCTGACCATTGTGATTTTAAAAATACTAAAAAAAAGTTCACCGTATGAGGGTTGTACAAGAGTTGTTATGTTATGTTTTTCTGACAAAAACAACATCAATTTTTGTACGTCCCTCTTTTGAACCCCTTAATATCAACCATTTTAAAAATAAATTAGTAGTTTAGAAAGTAGACTCGGAGAACTTTGATCCTTATTTTTGTTCCATCTCAAAATTTTGAGTGTAACTATCCTCAATTTCACGTCCAAGGTCAGTATTTCCTGATTTCATAAAAAAACTATCTACTTAAGTCCCCATTTTGGGAACCATCTTTGTGCACTTACCCTTATGAGCTTCAACATTTTTATAGGTCTTGGCCATGGATTTCATATCAATACTATATATTTGAGTGAAAACAAGAAGCCCAAATGTATATGTAATTCCTTTCAGTGTGAGATCAACATAAATTCTCCGTTCTTTCTCAAAGATTATTTTATCAGGGTTATAGTAATTCATACATTGTGTGACCAACTCAAGGGCCTCCATTGCTAGTGGCAACCCTACTATGGAAAATAACCCACTTTCTATAATGTTTCCAATGCATTGAGAAGCATTTTCTTGCCATATCCGAGTGCGGACTTGAATATCATAAGACCACCCCATATGAGTGTCTGTCACTACCACATTAATTGGTATGGCTTGTGAATTGAAATACTTGAATTCATCTTCTTCTCCTACGTCAGAAGTACTCATTTTTACTTGTATTTCTTGAAAATTTTGCAGTATGTGCCTTGTGTGCGAGTTAGGGTCAAATTTAACCAGAATTTCTTACAATTTCATAAAATTTTCATTCATTTTCAGTTAAATTTGAAATCAGAGAATAAACATTATTTCAATTTCAAACATTCTAAAGGAAAACATATTTTTGAGATCTTTCAATATTAAAATATCTTAATGCAAAATCAGTTATTCACAACATACTTGGTCTTGGCTGATAATAATCTATTGAAATGAGACTCCAAAAACCCTTGGTAACTATTTTTCTTTTGGTTTCTCAAAATTTACCTTTCTGTGCATGTCAGAATTATTTCATTCCTTCAATGTCCTTTGCGAGGTTGCAACATGATGTGAAGTAGGTTGTTACAAAAGCAAATCTACGCTTATTTTAGTACCAAGTACATGAGTAGTTCACCACCTTCATTAATAACCTATTACAATGCATTAATTCTCTCAAATAAAGGTGCAATCATTATGGCTTAGGGTTCAAATTACAAAAACCTAGATTTATGTGCTGGCTCATTACTAGAGAGAAAAGAGGGTGTGATGATTATACATGGGACACTAGTGTCACCTCAATCATCAATTAGGCATGGACCATTAAAGATATAGGAACAACTCATGATCACTCTAATTGACGCTTTCCGATATCAACTTATGGAAGAAATATCGAGGTCCGGTAAAATCTCTTAACTTCAGGAAGATCAAAGACTGAAATGAAAGAAAATACCAAAAACTGAGCTTCAAGAAAAAGTAAAGCACTTCAAAATAGACCTTTCAGTTTCTGGTGTACAAATAAAATTACTGGGTTCCGATACAAGAACAAGAGATATCATTGAGATTGAAATTTTTGGTTGGTGATTTACTGGGTGGAGGTAAAATCAATTGAAGATACAATCACAAGACTCTAAGATTCTAGTTTTCAATTAAGACATCAAAATTCATAAAAAAAACCAGAAACCAAATCCGAGAGATAAACATAGGTCAAATATAGAAGGCCAACAAGACCAAGAGAGAGATTGAGAAGAAACCAAACCACATAACAACGGCAAAGCAAGCAAAAGCAAAGAGGAACCAAAAAAAAGGGGGGGGTCCATGTTTTGCTAAGGAGTAAAATTGGACATGTTGTGAAACTACACAACATATTTCAAATATTGTCATAGTTGCAAAACCTGACAATTGTATTAGGATGTGTACGGATTTTTTGGATTTGAATAAAGCATCTTTCCCATTCCTAATATTGAAATGATAGTAAACTTGACTGCAAGACACACTCTGTTTTCATTCATGGATGGATTTTTTGGATATAATCAAATCTTCATCAACCCTCAAGATCAATACAAAACAACATTTACAACTATTTGGGGGATGTTTTGTTGGGTTATTATGCCTTTTTGGTGAAAGAAAGTGGGCACAACAAATCAATGAGCTATGACACTAATATTCCATGATTACATACAAAGATCTTGGAGGATTATGTTGATGACATTCTAACCAAATCATTAACAATACAAGACAATGTGAATGTCCTTTGGAGAATATTTAAGTGAATGTGAAAATACAACATGAGGTTGAATCCACAAAAATGTGTCTTTGGTGTAGATAGTAAACTTCAAGAAGTGTTAGCAACGAATAAGCAAGACTCAAGTGAATGGTATGCTACAATATTCAACTATTTGAAAGATGGTACTATTCTCGAGCCCACAATAATGAATACCTAACAAATGCTTGCGAAAAATAGCAACCAAGTACATCATCCTAGCTGAAATATTATATAGAAGATCCTTTAATGGTATTTTTATTAGATTTTTTAACAAATTCAAAATCATCATAGCACTCAAAGAGGCGCATGTGGGTGCTTGTGGAGGTCATTTTGGAGGAAGATATTTAGTGCAAAAACTCATTTGTATGGGATATTACTAGAGACATATCGAAAGTGATTGCTTTGTGTACATTAAGAAATATCATAAATGTTAGGAACATAGCAATTTGATTCATGCTCCTACTTCTGAGCTCCGTGCCCAAATTCCTATTTGGCCATTCTTAGTATCAGGATTGGATTTAATTGGAAAAAATTTTCCACCTTCATCTGTTGGCCATATGATTATAATCACATCAATGAATTATTTCACAAAATGGGTCAAAAATATTCCTATTCGATCCACAACTGCTAATGTAATATGTTGTTTCATATTGGAACACATTATTACTCACTTTAGACTTCCTTCTCCATTAGTTTTAGATAATGGAACACCATTCAAGAACAATGATGTGAAGAAATTCCTTGACACATTTAATATTAAACATCACTTTTCAACACCCTACTACACACAATATAATGGCCAAGCCGAAGCAACTGATAAAACTATCGAACAAATCCTAAGAAAAATAGTTAATAAACATAACAAGTATTGGCATACACAATTGACATATGCATTATGGGCTTACCATACTAGTGTCAGATAATCAATAGGAAAAACTCCTTATAACCTTGTCTATGGTACTGAGGCAGTGATGCCCTTGGAGTTAGAAATTTCCACATTAAGTATTGCTCTTCAAGAGTTCATCGATGATGACACTTATAAAAAAAAGGGATTGCATCATCTTGAGATGCTTGATGAACAACACATTAACGCTCTCGAGAACCTCCAAGTTTATGATAAGCAGTTACAACGTAAGCATAGTAATCATGTCATCCCTCACATATTTAGTAAAGGTGACTTGTTCTTGTATGAAAATCAGTGAAACGTTAATGCTGACTCGACTAAAAAAGGAAAATCTAGTCCTAATTGGTTAGGACCTTACATAATTAGCAAAAAATTATGAGTCTGGTGAATACATGTTAACAAAAATGGATGGTACACCCCTCAAAGACCCTATCAATACTACACATATGTATCAATATTATGTCTAAATCCGCTTGGATAGTATGAATGGTAAGTAGTGTTGTTAGAGATAATGGATCATATTCCATGGGCTTTCACATTGCTTTGTTCTTGACAAGTAATTATTTTGGTGTCTTGAATGCTAAGGTCATTATTTAATTTCCTTAGGTATCATGCTATTCAAGTTTATTCTATGTCCTATGTTAGATTATATCCTTATAAGCATTTAATGTTCTTAATTAAATCATAAGTGCATTTAATTTAACATAGCATACTTCATCACAATGTTTTTGAAAAGTTAAGCAACATTTATAGGGTGTTGGACCCTTGAAAAGGAGCCACAAGGGCCAAAAAGGAACAAGTCTAGAAAGCTAACATAGAAGCGAAAAGTAACAGAGACAACACTTTGACAACACATAAACCACAGAAAGGCAGCCAAAAAATAGAACACTGGCACAGGCAGCAACTAAATGGCATTATCCCAGTTTTTAAATAGGAGGTCCACGACATTATCACCAACTCGGTCTTTGTTCTCTTGGCCATTGTTACCCTCCAACTCCTCCTTGATAACAATGGACAGGGTGCTAGTGATGAAGTGGCTCAACTTCATTGTAAAGTGATTCAAACCATGAAGCCGATTGTTGAGCTTGTCTATTTTCTTCTCCAAGGAACAGGGCTCCTCCCCAACATCCATAGTCCCTAAGATCTCTTCAGTCTCATCGACCGGGGGATGCGAAGAATGAGAGGCCAAGGTTTATTTTGGTAGCTTGTTGTCTTCAAGGGTAAATTGGGGCCCCTCCACATTCTCGTCCTCCTCTTCCTTAGTTTCCTCATCCTTATACTCTTTGCTATCACACCGCTCCTCCTCTGAATCCTCAATTACCAATATTTTTTTATTGTTTTTTGCCAGCCTCCCAGATCTCCTTATGGTGTTCTCCCCACCAGTCATTAATGTGGTTTCCACAACAGTATCTCCTTTTGAGTCTTTTCTATAACATAGACTAAAATCTGGATAAAGATCTTTGCAACTAGAATAAATGATGTTAATCCTAATCTAAATCAATATTAATCGAAATCAAACAACAAAGAACAAATAAGTAAACATAAAATAACTAAACAAATTAATTGGAAATCTCTCACCGAATATGCATTCACTCCTTTGAATTATCTCAATTGCTCTTCTCCATTTTTCCTTTTCAGTATTCTTGCCCTCATATTTTTATGTTTGATGCAAGCATAACTTGGTTGAATGTCTAAGAAAAATATCGAAGATAAGTTTCTTCTCAAAAGTGTACGATTTCAAGAGGAGGAATAATGATAATGATAGGCCATTTTATAGATTTTTGGTTTTCGAACGATCTGCTCAGATTCAAAGAGAGATCGACAAATGAGATTGATGAATGTCATGCGATGTGAGTTATGTCTTAGATAGAACGTGAGTTTAATCTTGTGTCAAAACTATTTGAAAAGAGAAAGAACAAGAGTTCAAGATCTTAATCTTCAGTTAAGAGTCTTTGAAAATAGAAGAAATAGACTTTGTATGTCAAATACAAAGTTAGAACTTGAAGAATAATGCATTCGAATGCAAACAAGAGTTAGAAATAGTTAATTGACTAGTTGTGACAGAGAGTCTTCTCGCAGAGATAATCAGGTTGTTGAATCTAGAGATAACTGAAGAACTAAAAATAGATCTCGAGTCAGAAGGTGAGTGAATGATTAGTCAACTGATTGACAGAAGAATGTGACATAAATAATTAATAAATGAATTAAATGTTAATTTAATTCAACATTCAAAAATAATAGACTTTAATTAAATAAATAAAGATAAATTATTTAATTTGACTGTTGTAAAGGTGGAATAAATTAAATAATTAAATAATAAATATTTAATTATAGATAAAGGGGGTTAAATGAATAATTAAATAAAGATATTTAATTAAGAAGGAAGTATGATAAAGGGGTAATTAAATAATAAATCATTTAATTGATAGATAAAGGATATTTAAATGAATAATTAAATAATAAATATTTAATTAAAAAGAAGAATTAATTAGTTAGCGACATAATTAATCAAATATGATTTATTTAATTAATCAAGTTGAATAAAGGGTGATAATGAATTAAGGAATTAATTAAAAAGGGGTATTTAATTAATAGAGGAAATATGTGTTAGAATAGGTAATTAAATAATTAACATTATTTAATCATGACCATGGATGATAGAAAATTATGTCGAATGTGTACTCGTAGGCCTAGACCAATTTTTGGTGTCTACAGTTTGCCCCTCTTTGATACAATGTCGTTATGGTGTTATATGAAAGAAAATATGCCTCGATCGTGCCCCAACATGAAACAGGTTAGGGTATGCCGCCTCGGGAAAATTGACAAATTTTTGAAAAAATTCAAAAAAATTAGGAAATGTTCCTGATAAGTCAATTTGATAGTTGGAAATGCTATGGAGTTGACGAAATTGAATTTGGAGATGATAAGGATGTGTATGGGTCATTTGAAGTTGAAAGGTTGAGTGGCCAATAGACAAGGGTAGAAGAAATGCCACCCAAACCCTAGCTATAAATAGGAATTAGGTTGAAAACTAATTCATTTGCACCCGGAAGAGTTTGGAAAACTGAGAAGTTGCTCTGACTAGCGGATGAAGATGGCACCCATTCACTATGCTACGCATCAAGGATATCAGATCTGGACATTCAGGTGGCCAACCAACCCAGGACCACCGGTATGTACCTGAAAACAAACACTTGAAATTTATTTTTACACATAGTTCTAGGCCTTTAAAATTTAATTAGCATATGCGGTCTTTCATGAATGATGCATATGCCGTCATATTTGTTGCAGTTGACTGCGAAATGACACGTGCTAAAACACGCCTAGGCTAGATTTAGGCATTTTAGGGAATAAGTGCATTTGAATTATTATGCACCACATATGTATGTATGAACCACATCTGCATTAGCAATAAACACATGTAGCATAATGAACTACATGTGCATTAGTGAAACGCATATGTAGCAGGTAGACAGGATAAGAAATGCACCGCATTGAGGTTTTTATAGGCTATTTGTTGTAAAAAGAAAATGGATTGGTAATTTCCAACACACATGAAATATGCGACGCAAATGCTTTGTCATGCAACACATTTGTATGAATGCACCACATCTGTTAAAGTGAGCCGCATTTGGCTAGTAAAATTTTTTGAAAAATTTCTCTAAGAAAACTTGAAATTTGTTGACATCATGGTTGAAATGCAGGTTGTATTAGATCCTATATATACGCGGGAGACATGTTGTGACACATTCGATTTGAGAGATTGTTTGAGTATTGCAGAGATATGACTCTTGTGGAGACTTGGTCTACGTCACTATCTTTCGATGCCCACTATTCGAGTGAACAGGGGGATGCTTACTGTGATGTGCAAGCGATGGCACTCTGATACATCTTCATTTGATTTTCCAACTGGGGAGGTGACTGTCACATTGGAGGATGTGTATAGGATACTTAGATTGTTGATTAGAGGAGATCGGGTGATGTACGATACCCAGCATGGATTGACCAAGCTAGCGAGATTTTATTAGGTGGATGATATCAGTAGGCTCAACATCGAGCATTATGAGATTAGATGGTCGGTGTTGGCAGATAGATATGATAGGATTGATTGCATATTATGTACACTGATAGGGGAGATAGTTTTACTAGATCGATATGGTCATGGTTTTCTGGTTGGATGGGGTGAGATGTTGGTTGGTATGATGGAGAGAGAGACCATGTATGCTTGGGGTCCATGTCTATTAGGGATGTTATATTTCCACTTACACGATATTGCATATAGAAATGCATAGTCACTGAGTTGTGGGACCACTCTGTTGATGGTTTGGGCATGGGAGAGGATAGTTGTTTTTTGTCCTCCGATTACTATAGAGTGATGAGAGAGATCTTTGTATGTGTTCTGATACACAGGACACATCACTCAGAGCCATGTGGGAGACAAAGGATATTGGAGACATGCGCTCGACATTATAGATCTATTCACTTGGAGACCATACATGGACTGTGAGGAGTGGTCTGATGGGGATAGATATTTTCCATTTTGTAGACAGACACAATACCTAATTGGAGGACTATGTCGAGTGTGCACATCATAGAGTGTTGAGATAGTTCGGCAAGGTTCAGGATGAGCCCTAGAGAGGTTCCATATTGGGGGCCCATGATTCCTGTTGCTACTGCAAAGGCAGAGATACATGCCCTATAGCCAGTACAGTGGGGATGGAGAGATAGAGCAGCAAACCCAGGGATGATAGCTGCATATGACACATGGTGGGTGAAGCATCGTCCTATTCCATACATCAATCTGGATCAGCCGACACCTGTTGAGAGACGAGGCACAGGATCAAGAGGATGGCGGAGAGGTGGAGGTGCCAGAGTTGGTAGAGTTGGAGGGGGGGTGATGATGGTATAGGCGGTAGGTGAGGATGAAGAGGATAGAGAGGGGGTCAGGTAGGTGGAATTTCACCTATCTGAGAGGCAGTGGTAGAGGATGTACCAATTTTGGACATTGGAGGTGGAGCTGATGCACAGGTCAGAGATGAGCATGCTGCCGAGGAGGAAGTTGTAGAGGAGTGAGCCAATATGGATATTGGAGGAGAGGATGTCATAGAGGATGTGGATATGGATATGGATATAGACCCTCTAGGTATTCTGGTAGGATATAGAGAGGATTATGTTGAGGAGGAGGATGTTGAGGAGGAGGCACCTATGGAGGAGTAGGAGAGAGAGATCAGAGATCAGATTGTGGAGGGGAGATGAGAGGATGATGCCCCTAGGGATGGTGATCGAGAGGCTTTGGAGGATAGACTAAGACTGATGATGGCAGAGTTTGATGCCATGAGGATAGAGAGAGACAGTGCTCATGCAGAGTTGGATGCTATGCGGATAGATAGAGATAGTGCACTCATGGAGAGGGATCAAGCCATAGCTCAGAGATAGGACATAAAGCAGTAGTTCATAGAGGTCAAACGCCTTTATAGTGGGTCTTCATGTGATGGAATGGTACGAGAGTTAGTCAAATCAGTTGAGAGAGCTACCTATTACAAGGATTTATATGAGGCTATAGTGCTAGTAGAGAGATGAGCTCCTAGATTCTCATAGGTTTGCAGTCAGAGATCACAGGGTAGAAGTCACACTAGGACACAAGGTCCAGAGGGTGTGGTAGGACCACTGAGGGCAGGTTTGTATGAGAGGCCTTCCACCTCATAGAGAGCACCTTTGAGGCTTTTCCCACCACCTTCACCACGTGATAGTAGTGGCAGTGGGACATGATGATACTGTTACATATGTAGACATTGTATTTTGATCAAAGAGCCTACGAGCTCGTGTTTTATTTATGGATACACTCTGATATTGTACTGTGACACACTATTTCGAGTGATATATATCTATATATATGATTTTGGTGGCTTCTATATGATATGCAGTTCTATTTTATGGATGATGCATTCTTTCTATATGATTATGTTTCCTAGATGATGTATGTACATGTGTCATGAATGAATGTTTCTACATGTTATGAGTTATGCATTTTATGATGTTATGGATGTCTTAATTTACTTATGATAATGAATGCAATGTTCTATATGATTTTATTTATATGTGATGGTGATATGGACATGCAATGTTTACATTATGTATCTTATGATGATGAAATTCCTATTATGTCATGATTTTGTAGATATGTAATGAAGATGTTAATGTTATAATATGTATGCATATGCAAATTATCTAATATTTTATTGTGTCACAGGACTTTATCATTATGTCAAAGAAGTGAAATGTTAGCATGAATGAATTCAGAATGTTAGTAAGAAATAACAAAGGTTGATTGATTGAGAGAAACATATAATCTTTGATATATTTCCAAATATGCTATGCTTGCTTGTTATCATCATTGGGTGGGACATGACACAAATGGATAGTACACACTTTGATATGAGATAGACCATAGTGTACAAAGTCATCCATCTATGAAAAATAGACAGTCGCAGATAAGGAATGTCTTAACTCATACTAAGGACAAGATGCCCCAGTCATCATTGTCTTGACAAACCACAGACATCAAAAAGAATAAAATACTGGTCATGAGACTTCATTGCTCCTCTAAATCCTTAATAGGACATCCTTGAGGAAACTAGTAACATGACTCAAAAACCAAAGTTAAAAAGATAGTTGACAAACAACAGCCAAAGAAAAAGAATCCTGAGACACCCTTGCTTCACTAAATCCTTCAAGGAACATCCTTGAGAAAGCTAGTAATCGGACTTAATTCACAAATCGATAAAAAGATAAGATAAAATAAGATATAAAGTTGTAAAGGCAAATAAAAGTATTCACCAAAACCTAATCTTGTAGGATTGTTTGATTGTTAGATGTTGACATAGCGTAATGTGAGTTATGACACATACCACATAAGACATTGAGTCTGGTTTTGACTTGGTGACTTCTATATAAGGCATGACAAAGCCTATTTCAGAAAAGACATGTGTTGTATAAGAGGTTGGAGCCCGATGACATTGATGTGAAAAGCTACATGTGGCTATGACAATTTGACAGCGTCTATTGACAAGAAAGGAATATCTTGCTAAGACATAGGTTGATCACTTTGAAAATATGTCTGATATTGACTTGATGACTTTGAGATTTTTTTCCTTGTTGATGCATGACTTGTTTTGATTCCTTAACTGATAAAAAGTGTGTGTGCAGATTGTGTATGACATGAGATGATACCCTAAAGTACTGACCTAAGCTAATGATGTGCAATGTGTGTGATAGTGAATGTGAATGAACCCTATTGGACTAACCTAGTGTGGCCTTGGGGGCTCATCGATTGATTACCCTTACCTACGTTGTACATGTAGAGACCTCGTAGTTTGACATGACCAATGACTTTGAATGCACAAAGAGTCATGATTTTGATGTGTGTGATACATGACAAACCTAGACTAACAGACCTAATGCCTCAAGGGCACATCAATTGATGGCCTTGCCTACAATTTCCAATTGCCTTTTCTCCATTTTTTCTACATTTTCCAATTAAGTTTTTTCCCTTTCCCTCTCTGCCACTCAGCTTCGGCATACCTCTCTTACCATCCTTTCCTTTTTTGGAAGTGTTGGCCTTGTAGGTAGACTTTTTTGGGGTGAACTTCAAATCACAGAGGCTAGCAGCTGCACTAGCATGTGCATTACCCAACCCTCCCTTTAGTTTTTTGGTAGCCAATTTGGCTTTGGGGTTTCCTGCAGTACCCAGATTGGATTTCTGTAGAGGGCTTTTAGACTCAGCCAGGGAAATATTCACAACAGTCAGGGGTTCAATTTCATCAATGTGCACAACCGAGATGGCTTTGGGAGGACAAAGGGTTAGGTGGAAGTGGTAAAGTCTCAGGATAAGCCCTTGATGGAGTAGAAGAGGCGGGAGGTCATTGGGGTTAAGGCTGGCTAGCTCTTTACATTTCTCAACCAAATTTTCCAAGTCCATAAGCAAAAAGAAGGGAAAGCTAAGGAGCATCTTATGTCTTAAATGATTTAATATGGGAAAATGATAGAAGAAATAGGTTTTGAACCTACCTTCCAAGGTGACATATTTCATCAATGCTAAGAACAGTTGGTCCCAAGGCTCCGAAAGAGCTTCTTTCTCAAAACTCGATTGGTTCCACATTGGTTCCTCATTCCCCATGAAGAAAGCTTTCAAGCTTTCATTGTCCTTCTTCTTAGTGTGCATGGGGTATTTTTTCCTAGTACACAACATTCCAGTGGCTTGCGCGATGACTTCTTCACTAACTTCAAAAGAAATACTGCCTATCGTGACCCTTTGGTCCTTCCATGAATTAGCAAACTGGCTAGACAAAATAGGGTCATGGCCAACCAAAATCTCCATTAGAGGAGTAATGCCACCTTCAGCACAGATGTGCCAGACTAATGGATTCTTACAGAATTCATCACAGTTGTCCGACTCAGTCCGAACATGGTTGCCACCCATTCTATCCACCTACACAGAAAATGAAAGATTTTGCAGAAGACACAAATTGTAAAAGCCAGTAGGGTAACGAATATTCATCACAGGGTCATTAAGGCAAGAAATGCAGTGATGAGTAATGATGCTAGCATGCATGTCACATGTGCGGAAGGGAAAATCACCACAGGGTGACTTGACAATGGAGTAAAAGTGGATCATGAGAATATTGTGGCCAACAAAATAGGAATTGGCAGGCATGCAGGGTTCCTTAGCCTTGGAGTAAGCATGCAAAAAATAAGACAAGTTGGCCATATGGCTAAAAATAGAAACATTCCTATGGCTGTGATATGAGACCCATGCTAAACTAGCAAGCATGAAGGTGCTAGAAGGAAGCATTTCCTCATAATGAGGGGTCAAATCATAATTAAAAATCATAGTCATACAAAGGCTATGATGGGTCAAAACAAGATATTGCACAATCCCAAAGAGGAGAGATCTCATGATACAGCCTCTCAAGTTCATTAATGTCACATAATTTCTAATTCCCTTCATAAATCCGCCTTTTTTATTCATATTACAAACCTCAAACTTTAAACTCCGCCACCTATCAACCACCTCAATAATAGATCTCATCCACCAGGCCCAAAGGAAAAACAAGTGGGTTCCCCAACCAGTACCAAACACTCGAAGATCTCTAAACACATAATGAGTCAAATAGTAAGGATCCCTCCACCTCTTGGCTATCTCAGTGTTAATGCTCATCCACCAGACCCAAAAGATAATCAAGTGGACCCTCCATCCAGCCCCGAACACATGGAGATTTGAATTCATCATGATAATTGGTTGCCCTCCCTAAATATATGTGTCACTTTTTTACCCCTAAGTTTGGATAAAAGGAACCTAGTGTCCAACAAGATATCCTTAGTATTCCAGCCAATTAGTCTATCCATATTCACAACATCAGTAATGGACTTAGAGTCTCCTTCAAAAGAGATTAGTGATCCCCAGAGAGACAACAATTTGGAGGCCCATGAGCAGAGCCCTAGATTTCACTACAATAGAGGACTAAAAACCAATACCTCCAGCATATCCCGCAAACATAACCCCCCCGGCGTCTCTAATCACACCACCGATACTAGTCCTATCTGGGTTCCCTTAGTAGCCCCCTCAAAGTTGAGTTTAAACAAGCCTCTAATCGGAGGCTCCCATCTGGTATTTTTCCTGGCTAAGGATTTCGAATTGTCAAATGAGTTAGCCTCTAACCCCTGGTGCCAAGCCTTGGCCATTCTAATTTCATAATCAAGAGGTCCCTTCTCTAGGAGTTTCCCATTAAAGAGTGATATGTTTTCCTCAATGAGCCAGATTCCAATGCCAAAAATATCCCTAGGATTCCTCTCAATATTCCTGAAGACCCTATTGTTCCTCTCCTTCCACAAACACTAGCCCAAAATAGGAGGAATCTGATTCCAAATTTCACTAGGTAGGGGATGGGAAAAGGGACCACTCCAGCCTAGGATGAAGCATAAGAGATCCTTACTCATCACCCAAGAGACTCCCATTTTTTCAAAGGACAACCCCCAAAATTTAGCAACAAATGGGTAGTGTGACAACAGGTGACTAAAAATTTCCTCCCTGCACTTACAAAGTAAACATCTATTGGGAATAAAAAATCTTCATTTCCACAAATTGTCTTGGGTAAGAATCTTGTTATGACAAGTCGTCCACCAGAATACATTTATTTTAGGGATTGTTTGGTAGTTCCATATCTTCCTCCAAGGTTCCTCTATAGTACCTTGTTTTTCAACAGTTTGTACACTAAGCTAACAAAAAGATCCCCCTATTTGTGAAAGGTCCAAAAAAACTCATCTTCTCTGTCATAATAGGGAAACCTGGTGGTAGAGAGGATCCCCTGGAGGGACCAGGCTAGAAAACAAAGTTCATGAGACTATGGAAAATAGAGGATTAGGTCCTTCCAAGCCCTAGCCCCAGGGGGACTAGAAACATAATCACTAATATGGATACCAAAATACCTCTAAGCCAATCCCATAAGAGTCCTAAAATCAAAACAAACCAGAGGGGTCTCATTAGCCACGTATCTTCCCAGAATCGGATCCAATTTCCATTGCCCATTTTCCACTTAATCCCATTCCTTAGTAGGCCATGTGTGTTGCAAATGCACCTCCAGAACAAGGAGCCTTGAGGGTGAGACTTTGAGATACAATTGATCCAAGGTATGTCCTGAAGATATTTGGAATTCAAAATTTTGCACCAATCCTTCGTGTTCCTTAATTGATCCCAACCAATCTTGGCCATCAAATCCTTGTTAGTGTTGAAAATAGTCCTGACTCCTAGGGCACCACAATTTTTGGCCTAACAGACCTTATCCCATTTAACCAGAGTGAGTTTCTTCTTATTCTCCATCCCAGACTAGAGGAAATTCCTTTGAATTTTTTCAAACTTATCAGCGATGTACTTAGGCATCTTAAATATCAAAAGGAAATAAGTTGGTATACCTTGAAGGGCCACTGTGAGTAGTTGGAGTTTTCCAGCATGGCTTAGGATGGAGCCTTTCCACCCAACCAATTTTATTTGGATTCTTTCTAGTATCAAATTCCAGAAGACAAGGGTAGCCTCCTTAATTGTGAGAGGTAGCCCAAGGTAGACTGAGGGGAGGGACCCACTAACACATCCCTAAACCATAATCACTCTGGTTTGCAAATTAGGTGTTCTATTAAAGAAATGGATCGTGCTTTTATTGTAATTGATGCATTGACTAGAACATGAAGCATAATTGTTAAGTCATGCTTTCCATTTCCTAGCTTCCACCATAAAGGCTTTCCCAAAAATAAAAATGTCATCCACAATTTTTTGCACAACAACCAATTCCAGGAAAGAATCCACTCTGATGCCCATAATGGAGCCTTCCGACAATAGACCAGTAAAGTTCCTACTGAGCACATTAGCAATCATAATGAAGAGATAGGGAAATAAGGGGTATCCTTGTCTGATCCCTCTTCCAATAGAGAAGAACCCAAAGGGGGACCCATTAACAAGAACATAGTACTTAATAGTATTAATACACTCCATAATGAGTTTGATAGCCAAATTGTTGAATCCAAACTTATCCAAAACCTTTGGGATGAAATCCCATAAAACTTTATCATAAGCTTTAGAGATGTCTATTTTAAGAGCCATCCCCACATAGTTACATCTATCCATAGAATGGAGCAGCTCATGGGTGGTCAAAATGGCATCAAGAATATGGTGCCCAGGGACAAAATTTTTTTGGGTAGGACTGATGATTTTATCCAGAAGGGACTTGATACGGTTCACTAAAATATTATAAATAATTTTATAAAAGGTGTTACATAGGCTAATGGGCTGAAAATCAATCATGGATTGAGGCTCACCATTCTTAGGAATAAGGGAAATGAAGGTGTGACTCATTTGTTTAAGGATTTTACCAAATTTGAAGAAATCCCTGGCTGCTAGCATAAGATCTCCACCCACAGTATCATAGAAAATATGAAAAAATGCAAGAGGAAAACCATTAGGGCCTAGGGATTTAAAAGCCCCCATGCTAAAGGTAGCCAACTAAACTTCTTCTAGAGAAACAGTACTGAGAATCCCCTTATTATCTTCCTAGGAAATGATGGTAGGTAGATGGTTGAGAAGCACATTGCCCAAAGTTGGGTTTGGTGCCTCAGTTGGGGCCGAATAAGCCTCCTAAAAGTAGTTAGCAACACAAAGGCCAATTTGGGTAGGATTTGAAATCACCACACTAGAATCATCAGTCAGTTTAGAAATTTGATTCATTTTCCTATGATTTATGGCTGACACATGAAAGAAAGAGGTGTTCCTGTCACCTTCCTTCAACCATTGGACTTTGGATTTTTGCTTCCAGAAGACTTCCTCATTTTTGAGAACCTATTCCCATTCCATCCTAGTTCCCCTTTCCTAGTTGTGAGTTCACTGACTATCATCTCCTTCCTCCATTTTCTTTTGTAAGGTCCTCAACTCTTCTTCTAACAATTTTTTTTTGTGAAACATGTCACCAAACACACTCTTGTTCCATCCTTTAACCATGTTTTTAATATGTTTGAGTTTGAAAAAAATCCTAAACATGGGAGAGCCATGGACAAGAATATTCCACCATTCAACAATTTTATTTTTGAAGTTAGGGTGAGAATTCCACATTATCTCAAAATGAAAGGGGATGGGACCCACAACAGGATGACTATTAGTGGTCAGAAAAAGGGGGTTATGGTCAGAGACTGTCCTAGGTAGGGTTATTATACTAGCATATAAAGAATTAGTCCAATGGGGAGAGCAAAGGAAATGGTCTAAATGAACCTGAATCAGGTGTTCACTAGAGTGTCTGTTATACCAAGTCAATTTCTGACCCATGAGCTCAATATCAATTAAACCCGAAGAATTTAGAAAATTAGCCAGGTCAAACATGCTGTTAGAGTAATCTAATAGGCCACCACTTTTATTTGATGGAAAGAGAGGAGAGTTAAAATCTCCAACAACCAGCCAATGACCTCCCCTATTCTGATTAATTTTAACCACAAGGTCATGCCACAATGTACTCCTCACATTCCTCTGATTAGGAGCATAAATATTAATTATGGACCATGATTCAACAAGGTAAGACAAAAAGGCTTCCACACTATTTTTACAGTGGAATAGTTCAGAGCCCAGAAATTTTGAAGGATTCCAAAGCATAACCAGACCCCCCAAAACACCCTCAGCATCACTGTAGACATAGGATGCATTTGGCCAAATAAATTTAGCAACTTTATCAAAATTTGCATTCATCATTTTGGTTTCTTGTAGTAGACACACATCAATCTTATGTTCCAAAAAATAGTTCTTCAGAGAAAGTTGTTTGTGGGTGTTATTGAGCCCACAAACATTCCATGACATAACTCTCATTTCAGATCTTTTTTCGAGGACACATCCAATGTCCTCTATTTACCCAAGGCAATCTCATTTGTCGTTTCTCTCATCCTAGTGTTCCTTATGGAGGGCCTTCCTAGCTTTGAGTCACCTCCTACATCTACCTTCTTCTTCCTTCCTTTTTTCTTTGGCGTTCTCCAGATCCCTTCTTTTGTAGTTTTCTCAACCTTCAAAGCCCTCATCCTTTCTATAGATTCATCAACCAATCCGATGCTCTCTTCTTCCCAAATTTCACCATCCTCAATCATTTTCTTGCCAGTCCCCACATAGACCACTGCAAATAGAGGAACAACCATCGAAGAGCTAGGGTCCTAGGTTATCTGGATAGTTAGGGGTTTAACAATAGACTCCAATAAGGCACTGGGGTCGACTAGGCCAGATGGTGGTTTAGCAAAGGTGGGTGAAGGTGGAGGGTCATCAAGGGATGGTGCAACATTTAGAGAAAGAAGCCCAGAGTCCTCTAGCAGAAGGGGATTGGCTCCTATAGGATTAAGATTCTCTAAGGTACAGTCAACCTTAACCTCTCGAATGAAAGAGGATTTGCAGTTAGAGATAATATGACCAAATTTTGCACACTTTAGCCAGTAGACCACATCATTTTCATAACACACTAGTTGTGTCATGTTACCAAACTTAGAGCACAACCTGTGTTTAGAAGGAATTTATCTACACAAATATTAACATAGAATCTCACAAATACTAACTTGGATTTCGACTTGGTAATAGAGTAAGTGGTGACAAATTGACCCAACGAATCACCAATACATTTGAAAATGACTTCATCCCAATACTCAAGAGGTAAGCCCAATAGCCGCACCCAAATTGGACCTGACTTATTTAGATCTATAGCAGGGTAAAAACTCAGCTTCCAACAATGCATAACCAAGCTATGTTTCCCATACACCCATGAACCTGTAGAGAGAGTCACCACCATGTCTTCCACAACCATGAATCTGAAGAGAAAAAGACCACCAACCATTGTGCAGATCTCCACACTACCCTTGAGATGCCATTTTTCTGCCGCCCATTTCCAAACCATATCCACTATTGGATTGAAAGAAAGAAATCTCCCCACCACAAAATTCTTTGTGGAGGAGAAAATCCTATGACATAATGAATTAGGAATGTCAAAATCCATCCCAGAAGCCTTGAAAACCTTAGGTAAAAGAGGGGTCATGGAAGAGAATTGCTTTCCATTGGATAACACATCCTTCCAGCCAACAACTAGAAAGATCTCCACTGCCGGCACAAAAGATTTGCCCGGGATCACAAAGTTCTTCAAAAGGCCCGTAGGTGAAGACGTTGTCCCCACAAGGGTGGTACTTGAGGGACATGGGCCCGGATGTGAGGTGATCAGGTCAGGGGGGACAGAGGGGGACCATTGGGTACCCCCAAAATAGAGTCCACCATGCATGCAGGAAGTTCAAACGCATGCAGAGGAGAGGGAAGCGGGAAGTCTCTCTGATAAGAGAAGCTTAATCTACTTCATCACAATGTTGCATCTAAGAGAAACTATAATAATTTTTTGGTTAGATCACATAAAACATGTTAAATCATGGAAGCATTTATTAAATAATCTTAAAAAGGTTATTTAATCAATCACATTGACATTTAACATTTCAACATAAATAATAAAACATCAAGTGCTCATATATATATATATATATATATATATCAAATTTATGTGTACATATCATCAAATATATAATACGATCAAGGCCTATGGCTACTAGATCCCTCAGAACCTATTGGTCGCATCTATCTCATAGCAGTCTATCAAGAGATAGTGGTGTGCGATTGTGATCATGACCCACTGAGTGTACCAAGAGAAAAATCTAAACTTTGTATCTTTCCAAGGGCATCTCGATGTGCTCATGCTATCTGATCTCTCTCTTCCTATAGCCTCTCTACCTCTACCTCTAGTCTCTTGAACTCCATAGGGATCTGAGATGACTATGCCTCTGGGGTAGCATGGGCTTGGTGGACACGTCACCTCAAACTCTCATACACTGCCCTCAGTTTGACATATGGCCTAAATGAATTTGGGTCATGATCCACAATGGGTGGGGGCACATAGTCTAAGTCTATGGTATCCTCATCAATTGATGGGGGAACTATCTCTATAGCAACCTGTCGATAGAGATCCCTAAAGTCTCTCATAGATCCTACAAGATAGAAATAATCATGATATATATAAAGACTAAACACAAGCATGAAAGTATAACACCAAATAATTTATCATCACCTATATCTCTAGTAGGCTATGATAAATCAACCTCATCCCATGCAAGGGGCATGGAGGATGTTCTAGCCTTTCCATGACTGTAGGTACTAGTGCCTGCTATAGCCATTGCTCATGATCTAGTCATATGAATGGAAGAGGACTCTCCCCACTCGTTCCCTACTGGATCCTCATCTTCTACCTCACCACCCTCTCTCATGGAATTCTCTTCCTCCTCCTCCTCCTCCTCATCCTTCTCCTTGTCATCCTCCTCATCTCCTCCCTCCTAGCCATCATAGTCAGGATCGACATCCTCATCATAGTCATCATCTATGACATCTGTAAATATTTCTGCAACCCTGTAGTGTGCCTCCTTGGCTTTGTCCTCTACATCATCTCCCTCATCAGGGAGTGGTCTTGCATCACTTATTGACTCCTCTATAGGGAACATGGGGCCTAGTCATGATACTATCCACCACTCATAGTTATTTATGGCACTGACATCATCCACATCAAAGATCAGAGGCAAGTTGTGATTTGAATACTCAAAGTCACTATGAACAACATAATCTATAGTGAACCATACAGTATCACCAGGTCTCAAAGCACTCTGCACCGATCTCCTGAAGAAGGTTCTTGTCTTAGGTGCTATCTGCAACTACCCAAACTATTGCATGAGAAAATTGTAGTAGAAATGATGTACTACATAATGGTGTTTTCCAATCAAAAATATGTCCAACTATAATCTCCTCATCTATCGAGTGTGATGTTTCCACTAAAGCACAAGATGATAAGGTCTCAAAAGGATCTCATCCTCCTCTAGGAAGTCAAATTGTACTCTCCAAAAATGTAAATCACCATATTGCCAACACCGTCATATAGGATAGCTGAAGGCCTAAGGATACCCAAAGGCTGTCGAACATGGGAAGCTAGTAGGTCTAGTACAAGTGATATGCTCAAGGCACCAAACTTGTAGAAGCATACAATTTACCATACTATCCACCTCTCAAAAAAAAATTGACCATGATCATAATACAAGTGAGCTAGGATACAGTGCCCCCAGGCATATACTATCTAGTGCTCTACCATCCCTCATATCAAATGTACTAGTCCTCCCTCCAGGTGTGCTCCCTACACATCAGGGATAATAACTAGTGCAACTGTCAGCATCATAATCCTCCTAACTAGTGGGGCTCATGAGTATAGAAGCATTAATAAGTCTATCTTTTCCCTCACTCTCTCATCATGTACTGGTCCATTGAGGCACTATTGTATGTCATATTTTATCTCATGGAATGTACACTTCACTTGGAAGCGTACTCACTCACCATTAATAGGAACTCAGAGTATGTGGTGTATGTCCTCCATTGTGATCAACATCTCACTAGTTGCTAGATGAAACGTGCATGTATCGACATCCACACGCTTTGCTAGTGCCATCAACATTGCATCATGGTACTTCATGGGGGGCATCAGGTACGACCAGTAAACTCCAATAGTCAATAATAACTATGTATCCTCCATTGAAAGAGTGGGGACTAAATCTTTAAGTAGACTAATCTTTCTGCCACCCAAATGTTGACATGAACGGGTGTGCACCTAACAAAAAAACAACAATATATCCTATAAGTAGTCTAATCTCCTCAATTTTGACATCAAGAATCATAGAAGTGTACTAAAGATTCTCTAGTGTGATTTTCTAAAGGCCCTAGACTATTTAGAACCCTTTTGGGATACTTTGCGAAGAAACGAGACACTTTGTGAAAAAGTGGGACATTTCATGAACAAAAGGGACACTTTGTGAAAAAGTGGGAAACTTCACAAAAAAAGGGGATGCTTTCAGAACTTTTTTTCCAAGGCCTTAAATTAACCTACAAATGCATAAAAATCATAAAATCACTACGTAAGGAAAAAGTGAAGGTAGAAGAATTGACTTACCTCATGATGATGTTTTCCACATGCCACCTGGTCCTACAAGACATCTAGTCTCATAGGAATGTAATCTCATCTACTCGACATCTTTCACTATTCTTCAATTGCTATCAAGCTACAAAAGGTAAATGGAAAAATAGTAAGAATTCACTTCACTTTTTCACTCTTATGTAAGTTGAAATTAGGGTTTTTACTACATTAGGGTTAAAAAGTGTATTTCAATCAAATTAGCATAATGGGTGCTAGAGAGCTCCATTTTTGATGCCGTTTGTTGCATTGGAATTGGAATTTCACTCTTGACATCATCAATTGTCTATCATTATGTGGCATGGTAATTGGATATGCCGTATGATATGACTTATACTATTCAATGTGGCTAGATTAATACCTTGATTCCACCTCTGAAAATCAAGTCAAATCAAGGGGGGCATACATCTACCCTCAAATGTGATTTCTAGATAGAGGTTTTCTAAAAGGATTGTTCTTTTGGAAAACTAACGTATTCATGTTGGAGGATACGGTTCCTAACATTATGGTTTTGTAGATAACTACAGTGGGGGATTCATTCTCATGTTTCATTATTGAACTCACATGTGTATCCTTTTATGAAACAAAGGTCATTATTGGATTCCTTTACCTTACATATGCAAGTAAGGTCATATGAGCACTAAAATGCGGGTTGAATGTAGCATAGAAAATCATGCACTCTTGAAAAAAAAAGAGGTGATTCCACATTTAATTTGGACCTATTTTGGCACCCTTGCATTAATTACCCTTCAAAATCACCATTTATAGGCCCCTAAGACCCATTATTTCATATTCTAAGGCCCATTTCACTCAAAAATCATATAAGATCCATCAAAATCCCAAAAAAATTAGAAACCCACCTCAAAAAGCTAAGGTAGGACTCATTCATCACCTTGGGTGAATGAGTCTCCTTAGGTGGGACCCATTTTCCAAGGGTGGCGAATGAGTCCCATTTGGTGCCTTTTTCAAACTTGAGTTGGAATTTATCCATTTAATTTAGGTTTTTGATGAATGTCGACCTTTGGGATCTAAATAATGGTCATTTAGGTTTTGATGCCTATAAAATCAAGCTTCTAAGTTATTTTTATCAATCTTTAAGCACTTTGAGCAAGTATTTTCATGTATCAAGCATCAAGAATCTTCAAGCAATTTCTCATAAGAGCATTCAAGTTTCAAGAGCAAGTAAGGTTGAAGCTTTGGAGTAGCATTAAAGTATTTTTGCAGGTCTTCAAGCTCACTTTAAATCAAGATCTAGCATTTTCAAGGGTTGATCATGGATGCCTATGGTGAATCATGATGGATTCTAGGTTGGGAAGATGCAACTAGCCATCAAGCCAATAATAAAGAATTATTTCCTAAGTTATTCAATCCTTCATTATCACTCTATATTCAGCCTAAGGAAGGTACATGCATCATTTGGATTCATTTGGGGTGATTGAAGGTCATCACAAGTGAATCATTCATCTCTTCATTTTCATTTTCTCATCATATTCTTTCATGTTAGAATAGGATTAAATCATGTTTCAGATTTCCAGAGTCTTAGACACACTTGAGGCTAGGGTTTTCATGCACATTTCATTATCTTTATCAAGGTTTAATTATAAAACTAGGGGTTTAGGCAAGGAAAACCCCCCATTACCAGATCAAGTCAAATTATATTTTGCACGTGTTTTTCATAGATTCAGATTTGAAACTCAAGCTGGAAGGGAAGAGCAGGTGCTAAAGTGCATATCAGAGTTTTCAAATCCCGTAAAAGTTGAATCATACTAATTCATCAAGTGTGGTGAAGGAGTCCCACTACTACTATATGTCATATCCAGTTGCAAATTCTGATACCCTTTTTCCCAAAACAAGCTCCCGCATAGAAATCTAGATTTGGGACTGATTTTCCTAGGTTGGTGAATGAGTCCTAGTTGCTCAAAATTCAACATTTCTAGAATTTTAGAGTTGTTTCCAGTCCCTTGGAGGTGTACAGGTGCACACTTTCATATTTCATTTTCCTATTATGTTTTAGTTGTATTTCTAGGGCATTTTCTAAATCATTTTTGCATATTACACTATTCTTTCAAACATTTCCTTTTACAAGTTTACACTTGGTGGTGAACCCCCCATTTCTTATCATTCAAACTCGTTAGGACATTCCCTTTTCCATTTTTCAATCTCCCTTGCATTGAAATCTCATGGGTTTGTTCTTGAGTGAAATGTCCGAGAATAAAAGTTGACCTCTCTCCTTTTAGGTTAAAACCCTAGAAGCCCTAGAGAGAGTGCTCACCCCATTTTTCCTCGTTTCAATAGGCGACAATTTTCAATATTTTAAAATATATTTTTGGAAATTTTCTTAAATATTAGGCATGGTCCATTCTTTGTAATTTAGTGTTAGAGAAATAAAACATTTTCTCTAATTTAGAGGTAAAATTATAGTAAAAATTATTATTTTTCTTTACAAGTTGCAATTTTTGAAATTTCTAAAACAATTTACATTTTTAAAAATCTTATCAAAAATTAGGTAGGGTTAGTTCTTTGTAATTTACTATTAGACATAAAATAAGCTCTTTAATTTAGTGGTCAAAGTCTAGTTAAAGCACACATATCAAAACCAGTCATAACATATGTCTTAATTTTTTATGGTTACAACTCTTACTGGATACTATCCTCCCTTAACTAATAAAAAGGAATATATACTTAAAATAAAAGCACACTTGAAATCATGCCATCTTCAGGACTAGAGGACTCTTTTATAAAAGTGGAAACTGATGACCCTCTTTATTGTCAACCACCTAAAATTGAGGGAATAATTCCACTAGATTGTGAAAAGGTGGTACATTTTATTAAGGATAAGTTATTTGACCCATTTACAACATTCTTAAATGAGGGTTTATATAGGTTTTAAAAATCAATATCATTATAATTGATGGGCTCACAAAGCCACAAAGGTGGGTGTTAAGAGATCTATGATCCAACAAGTGAATTAACCTAGATCCATCTTTCCTTATTTGAACTCAAAATTGGAACAAAAACCAACTAAGGTTTGATGATTGGTTGACTACCTAAAGGGAGATCCAATATGCTAGATTTTGTCTCCTTTATGTTTTAAAGAAGGAAGATTTGATGTGTGATTTAAATAGCCTATTTGACATAAACCCTAGATATGAAATACAATTTATCACAAAAAAAAAGGAAATTGACAGAACAATTATAGATCTAGAAGAGGAAGATATAGGGGCACCTTCACATGAAAATTTGATCCTTAATTGGAGGGAGAAAGGAAAGGTTTCCCTTGTCTATAATTAACGATTTTTGAATACTTGGATTTGAATCTAGAAGGTACAAGTTTTCTTTGTAATTTTTTGCAACTTCTTGTTAACGAAATTTCTAGATTTAACCTACACACATGAAAAGAGAGGTAAAGGTTGTGTTGTATGGGATTTTTCCTCAACCAAACCCTAGCTTTGGTTTCTCTTCCTCCACAACAAAAAAATATGATTGGTAAAGAGTGCTTACCCTAGGTTGTGAAGAGGTAAAATAAACAATAATTGATTGTAATAAAAAAATGATAACTGAAAAAATGTTATCTTAGGTATGAAACCTTCTTGAAGTGATGTCACACCATAAATTACCACAAAAAATTGATTGATGGGTGCTTGAATTGCATTGAAGACCTACAATAAATTAGTCCACGTAACACAATAGATTGGTGTAGCTATCACATAGATGATAAATCACATGTATCTTCATAATGAAAGCATAATAATGCATTATGAATCAAGATAGTGTAATGTCACAATATTACACCTAGGGGAAATTCCACATTTATGCATCTTGCCTAACATTTATGACACCTTAGAAACATTGAAAAAATCCCATGAGTCAAAATTTCATGATTCTGACTCCATGCAGACATATGGTGAAGCGATATAAGAATGACAATGTGTTTCCCAAAAGTCTAGGCCCTGGATGCCTGCACGACACACAAACATCCGTGTGACCTACTAGCATCCTAGCAGTTGTTCAAAATTGAAATGAAGAATTTGGAATCTTGACCCTTGTGACATGTGTCCTAGTAGTTAGGACCCATACGTAACGGCTCTTTTCTGCCCTTGCATGCATGAAAAACCCCTTACTTGCTCTCATTATGGGGGTTGGAGATCATTGATTCAAACTCTACTGCTACTTGCTCTACACTTGGGTCACTTTCATCCCTGAATAGTAGCAATACTACTAGTGAAGCCATGCCAGAGTGAGGTCCCTATAGCAGCTACAAGCTCTCAATAAAGCACTCGGCAGTGCGTCTATGTGCTCCAGAGAGGGTCTTGACCCATGGGTAATGCTCTCTCTCTCTCTCTTTCTCATTTTTTCCCACTTGTTCATTTACTATTTTGTGGTGTGGGCTCTACTCCAAAGTAGTTTTTTCTTTCATCACATGCTTTGATTACAATCCTTTCCAAACCTGGTTGTCTGTGGATGTGGAAACAAAAAAATGGGGGTCTAACTAAGGCAAACCCCTATATAGTTCCAAACTTCTTCCGTTAGTCTTTTGTGTGAATTTCATGGAGTGAATCTTGGAGAAGACATTCGAACATCCGATAATAGGTGATCTACCTTCAAGTTTCTTTGTGTTTTTTCCTTAGCATTTCACTTTATGTCTTGTTATTTTATTTAACACACCTTTGACCCAAATTTAGAGGTGAGACTTAGTTATTCCTGCTTGAGCTCTTGAGCTCCTCATCGCTTAGGACGCCAACACATCTTTTAGACAAAAATGTGTCGCATTGGTTTTCTAAAACTGGATTGATGTCCTTTGGCCGAGAGATCTATCATAAGAGGCAAAGATCCTAGAGTTTTTCTCTTTGGATGCTTGAGGTAACTTCTTTTTATTTCCCTTTAATCTCATCGATTTAGTCAAGTTGAGGTGTATAAGGGTAGTTCATTCCTTGGTGATCTCTTGAGAATAAAGAGACTCGTGTACAACGGATCCCTCTTATATCACATTTTGGTGAACCTGACGTGAACCATCGGATGCGTTTTCATAATGTTGCATGTTTATAATGATCCATTTTCTGAAATTTTTTTTTGATATGTTGGAAGATGCTCTAGATTATTTCTTAGAATCACTCTCCCTATCTATAAATCTTTCGAACAGATTCCCTCCTCACAAGGTGAGGAGTCGGTAAATGTGGTTGTGGTTTCTATGGCTCCTCCAAGCCTTAAGAAACCCATCATTTAAGTGACCCCAGCCGAGCCATCCCCTACAAAGAACTATTCCATCTATGGGATTGTCTATCATAATGATTCATCAAACTTATATTCAAGATTTGTGAAAGCTACTGATTCTACTTCTTATAATGTTGTTGGGCATACATATAATACAAGGAGAAATAAAAAAACTTAGATCAACAAACTTTCATTCCTACGTAACAACCAACGCAAGTTCCTACTTCTTTACCATAGTCTCAACCTAGCCTTCGTTTAGCTCCTAAACAAACAATCAAAGAACTAGGTGATTATGATCTTGTCGAGCAACTTCGTGTTACTTGGGCTAAGATATCACTTTGGGACTTGCTTTAGACCACTTTGGTTTATCAAGAGATGTTGTAGCAAGCCTTGCAAAATATTCCCTTGCCTTGCTCCACTAGGCCTATGGATGTTAATGCATTGTTGGCACATATTTGAGTAGATTCATCGAATATTATGCTCTACCCACAAGAACTCCTGCCTCTAGATGTCCAGAAGCATTAAAATTCCTTGATGATTATAATTAATGTTAATAACATTGGTATTAGGCATACCATCATTGACATTGGTTCAACTCTCAACATTTTTGGTATGGACCTATTGCCTAAAATAAAAGTTTATTCATCTTCTTTAGCAGCCTCTTCCTTGTATATTCATGGGTTCGATAATGTTGGTCACCAAGCTCTAGGTACGATAATACTACCTTTGAAACTAGGCCATGTTACCTTGCCTATGTTGGTTTACATAATGCTTGGTCCCTTACCGTACAATATCCTCTTAGGGAGACCTTGGATTCATGCTATGGGTGCTATGAATTTTACTCTACATCATTATTTGAAGATTTTCACTAAAAATCAACTGGTTATGGTTAAAGCAGATCCAAAAGTTGTGCACCTTTGTTTGCTATCCATTGTTGTTCATGCTTCAGGTGCATCCACTCTCAAGAATTGTATTCCATCCTTAACCACTAATGCTATGGAATTTTCTTCATTGATACCCTCTGTGGAAGTTGTTCCTCGAGTGAGTATCAACAAAGATGAACCTCCTAAAGACTATTATCCTAAGTCTCCCCTGTCTTCCCCTTTGTCTTCTCAATCAAATTCTTTCTTAGGTGATGATTGGGCTTCCTTGAAATTCTCTAAATTCTTCATCTCAGAGTATAAGTTAGACCCCTCTAGAATTGAATTTCCATGTTTTGCTGACAAAAGGGTAGGTGACACTCCCATTGGGGAAGATAAGTGTGATCCTGTCTAGGAGACCACTCCTCCCCAGCCCTAGGAGAGTAATACCACTCCTGCAAAGGAGGTTAATGTTTGCGAACTGAGTAAATTATTTGGAGACACTCCTATAGACACTTTCAACATCCATTTGTGGAACGAGACACTCTACATAGAGCCACCTCCTCTCGAGATTCTACAAACTCGCTATGGGTTTGGATATGAGCTCACTTCTTGATATGGATAGGGGTAGAAAGGCCTAGGGAATATTGAGCAAGGGATCCAAATCCCTATCCAATTTAAGAAATGATTCCTATATCACTTGCATAAACAAGCATACTTTGGAGAATTCATTTTGAGTATCGATGAGGAAGATCCTCTATCTAATGTCAATGATGGACTCTTGCTATCCTATTCGGATGACCATAGTCCTCTCCTTAAAGGAGATACTATTGAAGTTCCTATGGATCCTAAATCTTCAAAAAAAGTAATCAAGATTGGGAAGTATCTCTCTTCCGAAGAAGAAGATGAACACTCTGATCTCCTGCGTACTCACCTTGATATATTCTCTTGCACGTATGAGGATATGCCTTGTATTAATGAATTTGTAGTGGTCCACAATATCATCCTATGTCCTGATGCAAAGCCGATTAAGCAGAAAATTCGAAAGATCAATCCCAAGGTAACTTTGATGATTAAGACTGAGATAGAAAAATTGTTGAAAGCATGTTTTATCCATTCAATTGACTACTCTCCTTGGATTTTGAATATCGTTGTTGTTAGAAATCCTCATGACCATATTCACATATGCATTGACTTTCGAGACCTTAATAAGGCCACACTTAAAGATGATTTTCCATTACCTAATATAGATATGATTGTAGACTCGACTGCAAGCCATGCATTGTTATCTTTTATGGATAGATTCTTAGGTTATAATTAGATCCATATTAACCCAGATGACCAGTACAAGACAACCTTCAATACCCGTTGGGGTACTTTTGGCTATGTGGTCATGCCCTTTGGTTTAAATAATGCAGGAGAAACTTACCAACAAGCGATGACTCTTATATTTCATGATTTTATTCACAAGATCTTAGAGGATTATTTTGATGACATCTTGGTGAAGTCAATAAGTCATCAAGATCATGTGAAGAACCTTCACCTTATCTTCAAAAGAGTTTGACTCTACAAGATGAGACTCAATCCCCACAAGTGTGTCTTTGGTTTAGATGTTGTAAGCTTGTGGGGTTTATAATCTCTTATCATGCAATCAAGGTTGACACAAATAAAATTGGTGTTATTGTTAACATACCTTTGTCGAGGAATATTATTGAGTTGAAAAGTTTACAAGGGAAGATTTAGGGAATTCATAGATTTATATCTCAATTGGTTGATCATACCCTCCATTTCACTTGTTTATTAAAAGAGGATGTTCGTTTCATGTGGGATGAGGAGTGTCTAAAATCTTTTGAATCAATCAGAGCTTATTTGGCCAATCCTCCTGTATTGATGTCGACTATGCAAGATAGACCCTTCTTTCTTTACCTTACTACGTCACCATATGCTTTGGCAGCCTTTCTAGCTCAGTAAGATGATGTAGGAAAGGAAAGAGTGGTCTACTACATCAGCCATGTCCTAGTTGATTACAAATCCCATTATTCCTCCATCGAGAAGCAATGCCTCATGTTGGCTCTTTTTACTGCAACCCAAATGTATTTCCCAAAAGCTTCTATGAACTTGCCACATTCAATAATAAAAGTCTAGGAAATATATGGCCAACTTGATGAGAACAACAATAAGGCTAATTCTCCTAAACTTCGGACTCTGTAAAATCTAGGAGGGTACTCCCTAAAATGTGCTCTTAGCATACATCATTAAAAAATCATTTCCACATAGGTAAGCAACAGATAGATTCCCCAATTATTTTTAAAGGATGAAATCCTTCAAGAAATTGGCTATTCCTTGAAAAGGCTCGGGTTCTATTAATAGAGAATCACAAATAAAACTAAAGTAAATTGATAGGAAATGTTTGAATAAAATATCCTAAGCCCATAACACAAAACATGAGAGAATAAAACATGATCAGAATTCTAGTGCCATATCCCAAAGTGCGGAGTCAAAAAAGAAAACTTAGCTACAGGGAAAAATTCATCTTTGGCATCTATGATCTATATCAATCACATTATAATCCACATATCCATACCTGAATCTATTACTTCTTTATGAATCCTATTGTTAGCTTGCATGAACTTACTGATTAACTAAAGCATTTAACTGATCCTTTGAACCAGAGTTATCGTTAAACATAATTCAAAGTAAAGAACAAATGAAGATTAATGAAAATCATCTTGGATCAATATTTCATTAATAATCCATGCAAATTATCACAATAGGAGAGACAATAAACTCAAAACATTCGCATTTTTAACACAAATTTTTTTAAGAACCCCATAATTGACCAAGTTCTCTTATCTGACTCAAAACCTTTTAAAACCTAGACTTATATTCATACTCTTTGTATCACTAGACTCCTCTTCTCATATTTCAAATATTTCAATAGACCTGTCTCATGGCCCATAATTCCCTTTTATAAAACAAGGGAGCCAACAAGCCTCAGGCCAGAGAGTACACATGTTTATTTGTAATTGGATCACTAATTCATAATTCAATTACATTTTCATTATGTGAGTGGAAAGCATAGGACAAGAATCATCATTAATTGTTATGGAAGAAAATAAACCGCCCTCCAAAGGGCCACTTGTTCACATCCTAGAAGGCATCTTTAACCATTGCAACGCTTTACTCCACCTCAACACCTTGTACTTGAATTTGAAAGGAGAATGCGTATTTTCAAATATAACCTCTGAGGCTAGACCTGTATTATACATGGCCAAGTTGCATTTCTTCCACAGTGTATTCATATTTCAAATTCATATATAAACACCTTCTTCCATAATTCAAAATCATCCTCAGATGGCTAATTAAAAGCCATAACCTGATCAATTTTATCTTGATAGGGCGCATACTTCACCATTACTGACATGGCCTTCTTATCAAAGATCTCTAAGAAATTGATGATAAATGACAATTTCTCTAATGTATTCTCTAGCATACCAATATTAGAATTCATGCATATCTCATGGGTCTAAGAAATCATGATATTAGTCATCTGATCCTTCCAAATCTATAAAGGTTTTATCTCGTCTTGACTATGCAGAATATGTGGCAAAGGAGTTAAGTCCTTTCCATCATATATAGTATTTAACCCTTTGATCTTTAACTCCATCGAGCAACATACCCCTGAAACTTCTTCTCCACAACTCCTTTGACAAATTGGTAGGTTGAAAAAACCATAGGATATTTATCCCCATGTTGTTTTGCTCCCACTGTCATGAATTTCAATTTCTCAATTCATGAGCTCCATCTGTCCAAGAATGGGGTGGCCACCTCTCTATCTCTTGGGAACATCCTAAGTACTTGCAACATTAGAGCATAATTTGAATGAACACTATTCAGTTTTCCTTGGACTTTCCTGCTTAAATGTTTCAACACAGTATCCAAAATCACCGAATTGCTCCTTCCTGTAGACTCTCGGATTTGTTGCACCATCTCCTTATCTTGCTCAACAAGCTGAATTAATTTCTCCCTAGAGAGTCCTTCTCCTAGTATATTAGCCCTTTCAATTGAAATAAGCACTTTTCCCATGTTATATAGAACAATAGCTAAGGACTGTCCTTGTGAAGAGGGTTGATATTTTTCCATAGGTGGGTCAGAGATAGTGCGGCTAGAACTAGCCTACCCTTGAGACCTCAATGTTTCCATTTCCTATTTTAACAAGGCCAACTCAGTTTCTAGCTCTACCACCTTTTGTTGACTCTTATTATATTCAATAATAACGTCATTGTACTGGTCTCTAAGAGTATCCCAATCCTTGGTCAGATCCTCAATAGTTTCCCTGGTGAATTTGGCAACATTTACAACCATATCAACAATGTCCAATGTTGGGGTATCACCAACCATTCTTATAACTAAGTGACCACTAAAATCAAATGGTTCTACAACAATTGGTTTCTTGGATCTAGTGGGTAGGGACCAAATTGCCAAAGCATCCCACTCTTCACTAAAATTTGACCCCTCGAGCACTAGCATAGCTTCTTCATCAGTTGCAAGAAGTGGCCTATTGTACCTTCTTATTGTATCGAACACCAAAACATCGACAATATCTCATCCAGGGAGTAAAAATACTCCACTCTTCTATACTAATGCTCGGCCCTGCTCTGGTGTTATTTCTCTAAATTTTTCCTTCATCTGTTCTCTAACCTTAGATTGAATTACCTTCTCTAGAAGCTGAGGGTGCAAAATTTTTTCTTGTGCCACTTTCTCAACATATAATGAGACATGTGCTCTCCACATAAAATCTTTAAAATCACTGGTTTGGATAAAAGAGTCCTCCATCATGAACTCTCTGTAGGCCTCCATTCTTAGATTATCATTATTTGTTACTCCCCTTATTTCATATTTTCCCAACCTAAGACCAACTACCCCAGAAATTGATGGAGTGTCTAGTGGGAAAGATGGAGTTCCTTGATACATTTCGTCGATAGTAACAAAAATCTCTTCATCCTCATCACCATCACAATCAATCATCTTGTTTTTTCAAATTTTTGCCTCTTTGGCGATGGAGGACATGTCTGGTCAACAATTCTAGGAGGGGAATCCAAATCAACAATATTTGGCGTTGACTGCCTTGAAGAAGATGGTGCAACACTTTTGACAACTTCACCAGCTTTTCTTCTCCTTTTCCTAGAGAAAACCTTTATCTTCTTTGGAGGTTGATAAGTAGGCCTCTCCTCCAACCTTACTTTAGGGTAGTCCTCAATATTTTGTGACTTTCCCCTCTCTTCCACAACACGTTCATGCTTCAAAATTGTTGATAGCATACATAGCCCTATTGAATTCACCATTAATATCGGGTATAAGATTAAAATTAGGTATCTTTTCTTTCTTTCTCTTCACCATCTTGGTGAAGGCTAGGTATTTTTCGTTTTTCTCATCTTGTTCATCTACATAAAAAATGTTCCTAATAATATCTTCAGGAAAGTATAAATTATGGAAAAAATTTCCAGTCTAATGCTTAGCCTTCATTTGAGAGATAAAACCCTCAGGATCATGATTCCTAGGGTGTATTATCTTGAATGTATAAGGTCTAAGAGTTTGTAAAAATCCTTCCATCCTCCCTTTTCCATAACAAAATTTGCAAAAGTTGTATATTCAGGGAAGAAAGATCATTTCTTCTATTTTGCTGGTAGATGTACTTCTTGAGCACACCCCAACTATCTCCTGATTTCCAAAAAACCAATTCTCAGAGGCACATCCCTCGAAAAAACATAAGCATTGAAATTTGTGCCATACACTCTAAAAGTTGTTGTATTATGGTAAGGGATGATATCTCCCCAATTATGTGTCAATTTCAATTCAGGCCTTCTCTCCATTGGCCTCAAGAAATCACGAATCTCTTTAGGAATCCTAGGAGGTTCAAGAACAAGATCCTTCTTCAATTTGGATCCAAAGAAATTTTAGAACGTTACATAATCAAACTTGTGATCATGCATATCAAGGATCCTAATCCAACATTGGATAGGAATTTCAATACTACCCTCCTTTTTCCTCAATTCCATATCCTTTTCAAACACTATCTGGCCCCTATATAGAAACATGTGAATTAGCAGGGAAAACCATTTGAAACCAACCAACTTCTTTCCTTCCTTTAAAGCCACTAGATGCCCATGCATCTTCTCTACCAAAATAGTGGCAAAATCATATACCATGTTAAAACTTGGATGTTAAATGTTCACAACCATGTACATGACATCGGTAGGAAGAGTATTCTTCAATCTGATTCCAAGAATTCAGCACAAGGAACAAATTGTCTTTTTGAAATAGGTAGAGAAATAGTTTATAGGAAAAGGCTCTATCTCATTCTTGCCAATTACCACCTGCTTCTTAGTCTTTCCTTTTCATGAGGTACCAAAAGAGATGTTCTGAACAAACCCTTGGTTTTTTGGTATACTTCTCTGAAGGCCTCGAGATTTATGGCAACCATATCCTAATTCCATTCATGAAGATCAAATATTTCTGCAATTTCCTCCCTATTTATCCTTACCATTTCTAAGCCTGAATGAGTTGTAACAACTCTAGCTATAGGGTCATATCTTGCAGCAACAACCTTTAATAAATATACATCCAAGTAGACATTAGGAACCACTAGCTTGCCCAAATCCACCCCCCACAGGTTACATAAAGGAACACATGAATTTCTATTCATAAACCAGTTTGACAATAACTACCATCTAGTATATGGTAATTCAACATCCTCAGCTACACATTGCTTGTCAGTTAATCCTTCCATGAGCAATGGACCATAGAACAAAGCTTTTCCCTCAAGCCTTTTGCTAGTAGAAGGCTTTAATAAATCTATGATGTCTTGGGAAAAGGGTCTGGTAGTGGCCTCAGAGCCAGAGCTTCAGGCCTTGGGTGCCATTTATACAAGATAGAATAACTCAAGCTAGGGTTTTTATATATATCTAATAGTTATAACTCGCACCCTATAACTTTAAGCAGAAAATGCTTCACAATTCTATAAACCTCAGCAATTATCAAGACAAGCTCTAAGATTCTTTAAAGAAAATCTACTCGAACAACCTTTTAGGAATGGAAGAAGAAACAATTGATAATGGTTCTTCAAGAAACCATAAAACCTTTTGAAAACACAAGAAATGGTATACGTGTCACTTACAGTTTCACTTAAAGAACGTTAATGATAGTGAGGCTGGAAAATCATAAAAACAACTTTCTTCACTTGGCACTAGGCAATTCTTCTTGAGCATGGAAATATACACAAAAATAGCAATTCGCTAATCTTTCAGCATTTAATTATGAGAGTAGAGTCAAAATCGACCATTACTATTCACTCGTATGAGATAAAAATGGCTATAGTACAACACCAACTTATTTCAAATGTGAGTCATTGATCAAAAACAATGTAGGCTAGGAGAACAACTCAAATTAAGTCAAAATAGTTTGAAAATGCCACGTCCATTCACCAGTGTTTAGGAAAACATGAAATCACCTACCGGGTACCACATTAGCACGAAACGGGCCCCACCTTGGTCGTCCTTCATACAACATCAATGTACACATGTCAACAATTCACACACCTCGCAGCATTATTAAAATTGAAGCTTTAATTACACGAGGTCAGGAAGGAACAACCACAATGCATCGATAAAGAAACAATTGTCAGCACTAGCATCCATCGTCAGTCAGTGAACAAAAAATGGTCCCCACCATCATATATGATAGGTGACAGCATCTTGCATGCCTCACACCACTTTTATTACATTAGCACGAAACCTTGCGAGGTCTGCAAGGAGCAGTCCAGATGAAGATCATTTATTCCAATGGCTATGAAATCTACACATGCAAAAAAGCTATTTATAAAAATGGGACTGACTAGGTGGACAAGGAAATGACCCTCAAGGTCGAAAATATTTTTTTTTTAGAGGTTAATCTAAAACAATTTATCAGCCCGACATTATGGAAAAATACAATACGGTCAGGATGCAAAAGACCAAGAGGACAGGTAAAGAGGGGCTGATAAAGTCATGACCAAAATGGGTTAAGACCTCACTTAAATGATTGACCACCATTAATAATAAGTCAACGTTCAAAAAGAACACCTGTGACCTAGACTTGTTTGTAAAACCCAAAACCCAACCAATTAGAGCTAAGGATAAAATAAATTGACAAGGGGAAGAAATTAAAAGCTCCACCAGTGACTCCGACTAGGGATGTATGCCCCCTATGGGCATAGAAAGATTCTAGAATCTATGGTTACATAGACTAGATATAGAGAGAACCAAAACCAAGGACTTGTCCAGAAAAGACAAGTAGATGAAAGAAAAAACAAAAGAAAAAAAACCTATATACACTACCTATAGGATTGTACAACGTTCATGGAAAAAGAGCTACTTCAAGAGAAATAGTATCTCAAGAACTGTCCATGTACTGGTAGTTCAAGAACTTCACCTATAAGTGACTATAAGAAATATGATTCTTCTCCATGTGTATCCATAATTATATATGGGCCTAGCCAGAGGGGATCAAAATTTCCATGCTTTCCCTTATCTTCTGATCTTGTATTTCAGAGTGCAACACCATTGTTTGAATATCAAATTTTCTCTCAACTTCTCTTTTGTCATAAAGGTGCTTCACCTAAAGCTATAGTCTTTCATTTCTCTTATGAGCCTCTGCTCTAGTTTCATGTAGTTGATTCAATTCATCCATTCAGTGTTGCATCTCATCACATATATCATCATCATATTTCTGGAAAAAATTGTACATCTTCAACAAGTTGTTTTGTGGGATACGTGCCTCCATCCCATAGACTAAGTTAAAAGGAAAATGACCAATTTCCTTATTTATAGTCATCCTGTCAGCCCACAGTGCCAGTTTTAATTTTGAATCCCAAGCCTTTTCGTTCTTCTCAATCATACGTTTGATGATCTTCATTAAACACTTATTACTAGACTCTGCTTGTCCATTTCCTTGGGGATGATAAGGGGAAGAATATGAAACAGTTATATGATATTGATTATAGAAATTAACAAATTCCTCTGACCTAAAACACATTGCATTGTCTGAAACAATTCTTTCAGGTACCCCGAGTCGGCTTAAGATATTATCAATCAAAAAATCAATAACAACTTTACTTCTAGCCCTTTTGGTTGGGATTGCTTCAATCCATTTAGTAAAGTAATCAGTTTCCACCAATATCCATGCATGTCCTCCACTATATTTTTCAGATATCTCCCCAATGAAGTCAATACCCCATTGCTAGAAAGGAGTTGAAACAAACACAAGTCTCAAAGGAAGATTACCAGAAAATTTCAACTTACCAACAAACTTCTGACATGCATCACATCTTTTGACATACCTGTGAGCATCCTTGAATACAGTAGGCCACCAGTTTCTTGCTCTTAATATCTTATGAGTCATTTTCTTAGCCATGTAATGGCCTCCACAAGCTCCTTTATGCATTTCTATCAGTAGATCCTCAACTTGGTCTCCATCCACACATTTGAGTATAATACCTTCAGGGTTCCTCCACCAAAGCTCACCATCAATAATAACAAACCTAATTTCTTGAAATTTAAGGGTTCTTTTCTTAGTAAGGGGCATACCTTCAGGATATTGCATTGTTTGTAAAAACTCAACAATCCTCCTATACTAGCCACAAGTTTGCATATCATAGATAGGTGCAATGTTCTTTTTCTATATCTGGTTTATCTGATTTGCCTCTAGATTTTCTTCAGTCATTAATTTGGCTAAACCTTGACCCCTTACAAGCTTAGTGATTTGTATGTCAATATTAAACTCTTGGATTATATTTATCCATCTACATCTCCTTCCGATAGTCTCTTGTTGAGTGAAAATATCTTTAACTACAGTCGTTGGCACATATGCAACAACAATTGCTCCCATTAGGTAGGGCTTAAAATTCTTAACTGCCTTTACCAAGGCATATGCCTGCTTCTCTAATATATCATATTTTAATTCCATAGCTTGCAATGATTTTCTAAAGAATGCAATTGGTTGTTCAAAACCATCATTATTTTTTTGCAATAACACTCCGGCTATAGTATGAAAAGAGGCAAAAGTAAACAACTAGAATGGTTTTGAGTAATCAGGTGACTTGAGAACACGGGCCTGCTTGATTGCATATTTGATAGCCTGAAAGGCTTTGGATGGATCTCATGTCCATACTATTTGTTCTCCCTTTTTCAGCATCTTAGATATTGGGCGGACAGTCTCAGCAAAATTTGTGACAAATCTTCTTAGAAAAATTATCTGTCCAAAGAAAGATTGGATGCCCTTTACATTTCTTGGTTGTTTAATTTTGTCAAAAGCAGTCACTCTTTCAGGATCAATTTGAATCCCATCCATTGAAACAAGATGCCCCAA
>CM021100.1:728024901-728097974 GCA_007115665.2 Sequoiadendron giganteum
GGTAGGGTTAATCATTCTTTGTTTCTGCCTGAAAGGATTCATGTCAGGTTTCAATGGGATTTCATGTTGGAAAATATCCTCCCTATATGCTTTAAGGTCCTCATATGACCGAGCGAAAACATGTCTATATTTTCTAAGTAGAGTAATCAACATGCTTCTAACATGTTGCTTCATTTTCCTTCCAACATAAACCTTCTTAGGAGCACCTTCTATTCCTAACTTTATTTCTTCTAGGTCCTCCTTATGAGTGGATGCTTTCTTAGTATTTGAAATATTCAGACCATCAAAAACCTTTTTAAGAGCAACTAAACCCCAAGGGACGGTATTTGTTTTGAGCTAAATCGCTTCATTCCCAAACAGGGTTTCCTTCCCATCAATTTTTGTTACAAACAAGCCAAAATCAATTTCCTAGCTCTCATATTGATTCACACAATGCAAGAATTTAAAAATGTTTGTGTCATCATCAAACACTTGCTAGTTATAGATGTTATTAGGTATTGTAGGCCTCGTTTGTATTTCTATTTGTGAGATTCCACCAAAAGTGACATCATCCAGTTTAATAGCTATGTTTGCTAACAAGTCAGCTTTAGCATTTTGTCCTCTTTGAACCCATTCAATACCAAAAGCATTAAATCTTTCAATAATATCTCACACTGCATTTATGTATTACCTAAGTCTTTTATCTTTAGCTATAAAGTGGGATCTAATCTAGGAAACAACTAACTCAGAATCTCCCAAAACTTTTAATACTTTAATACCATGCTTTGGAGCTATCTTCAGACTGAGTATGAGAGCCTCATACTCAGCAACATTGTTAGTACAAGCAAACTGCAACAAGAAGGAATATTTGAATATTTTACCTTGTGGGGAAATGAAAAATTTCCTGCTCCTGAGCCATCTCTGGAACAAGCTCCATTAAAATGCATTATCCATAAGTCACCTTTTGATGATATCTTTAGTACTTCTTTATTAGTAGGTGTTGACTGGATCTCTTCTTCTATTTTATCTTCCTCAACACGAAAGTTTTCTAGATCAGTTTCCACAAAGTTAATTCTAATAGGCTCTAGTGGTTCTTCCAAATTTTCAATCATGTGAGGTGCTCTCTTTTCCCTATCTATTTTAACATCTTTCTGTTCAATAGAAATTGTAGCAAAAGATAAATCACACTTTATGCTCCTACCCATTGAAGCACTCCAAGGCCTAGATAATAACATGCCATAAGTAGGTGGGATATCCACCACTGTAACACTCATGTGTAGCTCTTTATCAGGAAATTCTTATAGTCTATATGGAACATTATATATTATACCTAAGATAGGAACTTCCCGAGAATCCATTGCATAGCATTTACCATATGTATTGTCTACTTTTACACCCATTGCATGCATTATTTTTACTAGCATCACATTGTTAGAAGCTCCTGAGTCAATCATACAATTTCTCAACATTTTCCCATCAATAATCAGGCTTAAGAAAAAAGGATTGACATGGTTGGGATTAGCAGTAATAGTAGTTCCTAGGTATATTTGAGGGATTTCTGTGATATTTTCTTCCACAATTTTTTGCTTTTCTTGATCCTCTTTAGAATTTATTTGATCAAAAACCACTTTACTCTTTCTACTTGTAGGAATAGTATTAATAAGTGCAACAATTTTGTCCTTATTTTCGTCTATTCGTATTATTTCTAATAAAGGAATAGTAACCCTAACTTGAGAAAGTACTTGGAACATATCTATTGAAGTATACTTTGGTAATTCAGGAAAATTTGTGTTTTCAGAAATTACCTATCTTTTCCCTTGGGAGTTTCATCATTAAGAGAGTGCTAATTTTTGCCTTTGGTGTTCTAGGGTACAACTTCATTCTTTTTATTGGTCTTATCAACTTTCTTTTCCCATATCCTAGGCTCCCTTATTTCATTAGGCTTTGAATCGACATTCTTAGCCTCCAAACCAGTATTTGTTCCAGTTACATTTTTTCTTTTATGAATAGGCTACAAGGCTTACTTGAATCACCTGGAATAGTTATGTTTCTCAATTGTATGTTATTCTTGGCCCTAGCAATTAAGGCAACAGTGTACTTTTCAATTTCTTCATCAGAAGGTCTTCTCAAAATAGTCATCATTGTCTCCTTCATTCAGAAATACTTGTTGGTGGTGTACATCATTATGTTGTCTCTCAATATCAACATCCCTTCCACAAGGCTCATCATCTAAGGTATAATCATCATAGGCCAAATCAGTTGGTCCTAATAATACATTTTTCATTGCCTAATCCTAGGGAGATTGAGCATGTCCCTGATCATCCTGAGATTCTACCATATTTTGTGCTACTGCACATTGTTGGGGAGAATGTGGCATTCAAAGAATTCTTTTGTAAAGGATCAAGTGGGACTTGATTGTTTCTCCGATTTCCTTGCAAGGGTTTTCCATTATTCTAGTTAGTATTATAGGGATATTCTTGCAGCCTGGGGGGCCTTTCATTTCTTTGAAAATGACGTATGCCATTTTTTCTTGTTTCTACAGTAGGGTGAGGACTTGCTCTATCTTCTCATCAGCAACAATAGGTTTCCTAACCTTCTTAGTTTTATTCCTGGTGCCTTTAAAATTTTTGGGATCATCTCTTCTCCCTACTTTACCAGAATCTCTTCTATTATTTTCAATGTTCACCGCCATCTTATATGCCTACCTCAAATTTTGAGGGTCTTTATCTCTTATTAAATAACACATTTTAGCATCATAGGCATTACAATCCACAACTAAACATGCACTTTCATTAAGACTCAAGTATGCAAGAACTCTTGTCATAGACTTCTAGAAATGAGCATTAAACTCAGTAACCAATTCATTATGCCCCTTGCTAATTTTATTGAAATAATTTAATTTAAATTTGGGGTTAGTCTAATCCCTATATTGTTCCCTGAAAACTCTGCAAAAGGAATCTTTGGAGTCAATACTAGCATCAAGTAACCCTCTATACCAATCCCTAGCATCTTCAACTAATGAATGCATAAAGTATTTCATTGCTACATCATCATCCCATAGCTCAAAGTCTTCAACAAAGCCTTGAAAAGCTTTCAAATGGTCTTCCCTACTAAAAGCATTATTACTAGTGAATTTTGGGAGATGTTTTCATGCATTATCTGGGACTGGATTAGGATACCCCCAAATATTACCAAAACATAATTATCTGCATCTATCAATTTGGGGGTGCTTTGTTGCTCAATATATTTCTTATCATCCCCCCTTTTATCCTTTTCACCATTACCTTGTTGTTTATCCTTGCCAGTGCTTGCCTTTTCATCCTCTGAGCAAGAGTTGAAGTTTTTATGACCACCTCCACCTCCACCACCTTGGTTACCACCACCCCCACCTTTAGGGATTTGCTTCTCAAAATTCTTGCTCAACGAATCATTCTTGCTCTTTCCTGAACCAAAAGCTTGGGGATTAGGTATAGATATCTTTAGGAAAGCTATCTTTCTTTCCATTTCAGCATTAACAGCTTCTATTTTTGCCTTTATTAGATCAGCCTGCAACTAATCATTTATTAGTTGCAATCTTAGGAGCTCGAGGTTTTGGGGAAAATCTAGTGGCATGGGATTAACTTCATTATTTGTTTCATCACTAGTATTAAGATGGATTTTATAATTTGATAACCCGTGGGAATTTTTCTGAGGTTGATCAACATGAGCTTTCCCATGGTGTACAAAGGTTGTCTTCTTGGATCCAACAAATGGATCTGAAGTTTTCGTAACTGATATAGAAAGGGTATATGTGGAAGTGGCAGAGGTTCCCATAGAGATTGTTGCCTTAGGCACTTCACAAGCCCTATCACTAGCTACCTTATCCACCCTTTCCTCAAAGGTTTTTCTTGTAGCTTCTTCTTCCCTCATCTTTTCAACTTTCTTTTTCTGGGCATTTCTTTCAGATTTCTTAGCCCAAAATATTTCCATATTCTCTTTTCTTATTTTTTCCCTATTATCTTATGCCTCTTGCAACCTCTTTTCTTTCTTAATTAAGGTTTGCATATCCTTATAAATATCCATTTCATTCTCAAGGATATCTCCTACCTCACTTGGAGTAGGAGTATAGTAAGGTTGTTTTGCCTGATCTTCATCTTGAAGAAAATGCACTTCCTCATTCAAAGAGGTCCATTGTGGTTTGAAATTTTGTCCAATAAAAATGAACATATTACCAGGTGTTGTGGCTTCTTGGAAGCACTTATGCTATTCCCAGAAACCCCATCGCTCCTCCTCTTTAGACATATCAGCTTCAACTTCTCAAGCCATTTCAAAAGGAAAACTATCATGATCCATTTTAGACACAATGACTTTTGAGGAATCTCCACTAATAAAAGCACTATTCATTTTGGAATTTAAAGTAGGAGAAGAAACAATAGGAGATGAAACAGACTTACTTGGGGTATCATTTACTTTTATCCATTTCTTGTCCTGTCCCGGTTTGAGCTCTAGCATTGGCTTCGGGTTCTTTTTTGCATAGTTTCTAGTCTTCTTCATGGTCTACAGTGTATGAGGACTCTCCTTTACACGTTGTTGTTTGTGATTTGTATGAATATTTGTGTTCGAGATATCAGAGTCGCCACCCAAAATGTTGGGAATTATGAAGTGATTGCACTTCGCTTTTGCACTTGTGACTTTGGAAGAGAGTTTGAACATTACCCGACACACTAACAAAGAACTTAGGAAAACTAGACACATGCACTGAATATGAAAAATTAGGCACACAATTTAAACCAAGTATATAGTAAACAATGACTCTGACTAAACTAGAATTGCACTAGAGACTTTTCATTTGATAGTTCCCCAGTAGAGTCACCATTCTATTGGTGCTTTTTACTGCAACCCAAACGTATTTCCTAAAATATTCTATGAACTTGCCACATTTAATAATAAAAGCCTAGGAAACATATGGCCAACTTGATGAGAATAGTGATAAGGCTAATTATCCTAGACTTCGGACTCTATAAAATCTAGGAGGGTACTCCCTAAAATGTGCTCTTAGCATACAACATTAAATGATTCATTTGCACATAGGTAAGCAATAGATAGATTCCCCAATTATGTTAAAAGGATGAAATCTTTCAAGAAAATGGCTATTCCTTGGAAAGGCTTGGGTTCAGTTAATAGAGAATCACAAATAAAACTAAAGTAAATTAATAGGAAATGTTTGAATAAAATATCCTGAGGCCATAACAAAAAACATGAGAGAATAAAACGTGATCAGAATTCTAGTGCCATATCCCAAAGCACGGAATCAAAAAAGAAAACTGAACTATAGGGCATATTTCATCTTAAGCATCTATGATCTATATGAATCACATTACAATACACATATCTATACCCGAATCTATTACAACGCCATATGGGTTTGGGATGCTCTGTTGACCAATCTAAAAAAAAACTTGGTGGAGTGTTAATATTATTTCATCCAAGCCATTGAGCTTGGTCCATCCTGAGTTGGTAGAAGAAAGGAGACAGACCAAGAAAGTCCCTTCGAATGTCTTCTCTTTAGATAAAGAATTAGTGGAATTTCTAGGTGCATACTCTCTGATACCTCCTTATCACCTCAAGAAATGATTCCTATATCACTTGCATAAACAAGCATACTTTGGAGAATTCATTTTGAGTATTGATGAGGAAGATCCTCTATCTAATGTCAATGATGGCATCCCGCTATCCTATTCAGAGGACCATAGTCCTCTCCTTAAAGGAGATACTATTGAAGTTCCTATGGATCCTAAATCTTTAGAAAAATTAATCAAGATTGGGAAGTGTCTCTCTTCTGAAGAAGAAGATGAACACTTTGATCTCCTACATACTCACCCTAATATATTATCTTGGACATATGCGGATATTCCTAGTATTGATGAATTTGTAGTGGTCCACAATATCATCCTATGTCCCGATGCCAAGCCGGTTAAGCAAAAAATTCAAAAGATCAGTCCCAAGGTAGCTTTGATGGTTAAGACTGAGATAGAAAAACTGTTGAAAGCATGTTTTATCCGTTCAATTGACTACTCTCCTTGGATTTTGAATATAGTTGTTGTTAGCAAGCCTCATGACCGTATTCACATATGCATTGACTTTCGATACCTTAATAAGGCCACACTTAAAGATGATTTTTTGCTACCCAATATAGATATGATTGTAGACTCGACTGCAAGCCATGCATTGTTATCTTTTATGGATGGATTCTTAGGTTATAATCAGATTTGTATTAACCTAGATGACTAGTACAAGACAACCTTCACTGCCCCTTGGGGTACATTTTGTTATGTGGTCATGCCCTTTGATTTAAAGAATGCAGAAGAAACTTACCAACCAGCGATGACCCTTATATTTCATGATTTTATTCACAAGATCTTAGAGGATTATGTTGATGGAATCTTGGCGAAGTCAATAAGTCATCAAGATCATGTGAAGAACCTTCACCTTATCTTCAAAAGAGTTTGACTCTACAAGATGAGACTCAATCCCCACAAGTGTGTCTTTGGTCTAGATGTCGGTAAGCTTCTGGGGTTTATAATCTCTTATCATGTAATTGAGGTTGACACAAATAAAATCGATGCTATTTTTAACATACCTCCGCCAAGGAATATTACTGAGTTGCAAAGTTTACAAGGGAAGATTTAGGAAATTCATAGATTTATATCTTAGTTGGTTGATCATACCCTCCCTTTCACTTGTTTATTAAAAAAGGATGTTCGTTTCATGTTGGATGAGGAGTGTTTGAAAGCTTTTGAATTAATCAAATCTTATTTGGCCAATCCTCCCATATTGATGTCGACTATGCAAGATAGACCCTTCTTTCTTTACCTTACTACGTCACCATATGCTTTGGCAGCCTTGCTAGCTCAGTATGATGATATAGGAAAGGAGAGAGTGGTCTACTACATTAGCCACATCCTAGTTGATTATGAAACCCATTATTCCTCCATGGAGAAGCAATGCCTCATGTTGGCGCTTGCAACCCAAACGCATTTCCCGAAAGCTTCTATGAACTTGCCACATTCAATAATAAAAGTGTAGGAAACGTATGGCCAACTTGATGAGAACAATGATAAGGCTAATTCTCCTACACTTCGAACTCTGTAAAATCCAGGAGGGTAATCCCTAAAATTTTCTCTTAGCATACATCATTAAAAAATTCATTTGCACATAGGTAAGCAATAGATAGATTCCCTAATTATGTTGAAAGGATGAAATCCTTCAAGAAATTGGCTATTCCTTGAAAAGGCTCAGGTCCTGTTAATAGAGAATCGCAAATAAAACTAAAGTAAATTGATAGGAAATGTTTGAATAAAATATCCCAAGCCCATAACACAAAACATGAGAGAATAAAACATGATCAGAATTCTAGTGCCATATCCCAAATTGTGGAGTCAAGAAAGAAAATTGAACTAAAGGATAGATTTCATCTTAAGAATATATGATCTATATGAATCACATTACAATCTACATATCTATACCTGAATCTATTACTTCTTTATGAATCCTATTGTTAGCTTGCATGAACTTACTGATTAACTAAAGCGTTTAACCGATCATTTGAACCAGAGCTATCATTAAACATAATTCATATTAAAGAACAAATGAAGATTAATGAAAATAATCTTGGATCAATATTTCATTAATAATCCATGCAAAGTATCACAACAGGAGAGACAATAAACTCAAAACATTTGCATTTTTAACACAAACATTCTTAAGAACCCCATAATTGACCAAGTTCTCTTATCTGACTCAAAACCTTTCAAAACTTGGACTTACATTCATACTCTCTATATCACTAGACTCCTCTTCTCATATCTCGGATATTTCAATAGACCTCTCTCATGACATAGAATTCCCTTTTATAAAACAAGGGAACCAACAAGCCTCAGGCCGGAGAGTACACATGTTCATTTGTAATTTGAATGCTAATTCCTAATTCAGTTGCATTTTCATTATGCATGTGGAAAGCATAAGACAAGAATCATCATTAGTTGTTATGGAAGAAAATAAACCACCCTCCAAAGGGCCACTTGTTCACATCAAAGAAGGCATCTTTAACTGTTGCAACACTTTAGTACTCCACCACAACACCTGTACTTGAATTTGAAAGGAGAATGCATATTTTCAAATATAACCTCTGAGGCCAGACCTGCATTATACATGACCAAGTTGCACTTTTTCCACATAGTATTCATATTTCAAATTCATATATAAACACCTTCTTCCATAATTCAAAATCATCCTCGGATGGCCAATTAAAAACCATAACCTGATCAATCTTATCTCGATAGGGCACATACTTCACCATTACTGATGTCGCCTTCTTATCAAAGATCTCAAAAAAATTGATGATAAATGATAGTTTCTCCAATGTACTCTCCAACATACCAATGCCAGCATTCCTACATATCTCATGCATTTGAGAAATCATGATATTAGTCATTTGATCCTTCCGAATCTATAAAGGTTTTATCTCGTCTTGACTATGTGGAATATGTGGCAAAGTAGTTAAGTCCTTTCCATCATATATATTCTTTAACCCTTTGATCTTTAACTCCATAGGGGAAACATACCCTTGAAACTTCTACTCCACAACTCCTTTGACAAATTTTTAGGTTGAAAAAACCATAGGATATTTATCCCCATGTTTTTTGTCTCCCATTGCCATGAATTTCAATTTCTCAATTTTGGAGCTCCATCTATCCAACAATGAGGTGGCCACCTCTCTATCTCTTGGTAACATCCTAAGTGCTTTCAACATTAGATCACAATTTGAATGAACACTATTCAGTTTTCCTTGGACTTTCCTACTTAAATGTTTCAACATAGTGTCCACAATCAATGAATTTCTCCTTCCTGTAGACTCCTGGATTTGTTGCACCATATCCTTATATTCCTCAACAAGTTGAATTAATTTCCCCCTAGATAGTCCTTCTCCCAGGCTATTAGCCCTTTCAAATGCAATAGACACTTGTCCCATGTTATATGGAACAATAGCTAAGGACTTTCCTTGTGAAGAGGGTTGAGATTGTTCCATAGGTGGGTCAGAGATAGTGTGGCTAGAACTAGCCTGCCTTGAGACCTCAATGTTTCCATTTGTTGTTTTAACAAGGCCAACTCAGTTTCTAGCTCTACCACCTTTTGTTGAATATTATTATATTCAATAATAGCATCATTGTACTGGCCTCTAAGAGTATCTTGATCCTTCGTCAGATCCTCAACAGTTGCCCTGGTGAATTTGGTAACATTTACAATTCCATATCAACAACATCCAATGTCAGGGTATCAGTAACCCTTCTTATACCTAAGTGACCACTTAAATCAGATGGTTCTGCAACAATTGGTTTCTTGGATTCAGTGGATAGAGACCAGATTACCAAAGCATCCCACTCGTCACTAAAAGTTGACCCCTTGAGTGCTAGCATAGCTTCTTCATCAGTTGCAAGAAGTGGCCTATTGGCCCTTCTTATTGTATCGAACACCACAACATCGACAATATCCCATTCAAGTGTTAGAAACCCTAGATCAAACATGCAAACCTGAACACCTTCCACAGAATAGAAAACATGGAAAAGGTAGAGCTTTGCATGAAATGTGCAAATTGATAATATTCAGAACTAAGAAATTACAATACGATGATTTGCTTTATAAAAGAAAAGTATACAACCCTAATGCTGACCTAAAAATAGCTCAACTAAATAAAGCTTACTTATTAATTAAGTAAACTAATTATTACCTAAGCAAAACCTAAGTAAAGTTATGCAAGTGTAATTAAATATTAATTACACTAACACCCCCCCATAAGTGCAACTGAGGGAGACTAAAAAGGGCATGCACCTAAAAATAAGATGAATGCAAGAAAGCATGAATGGGTCCCCAGAAACAAGGCCTGATTAGGTACCCATGTACAAATGCAATAATGAGGTAGAGAAGGAAAACCCAGTGGGACAACCCCCCCTACAATGAGATGATTGTTGCAAAGAAGCACTAGAAGAACACTGTGGAGTAACACTAGAACCGCAATCTGGAAAGCAAGGAAGGATATTTCTGTCTACAAGAAACCATATTAGAATCATAATAATGCAACAATAGACCCGATGCCACGAAACACTCAAAAACACCAAACTGGAACAACCTTGGAATCCATAAAGCAATAGTAGATGAAATGATGATGACAAAATTTGAAAGCTGTGAATCTCCATGCCGATTCCAAACCGAGACTAAAACTCTTCCATTGGAACAAGTACCATAAAGACTCGGGAACTTTAACCACAAATTTAGTGGCCCTTAAACTGAGATGGATCTGATGCAGATCATTAACCATAGGCTCTCAATCTAAAGTGTGAACCAACATGAATCTGATATGTGTCAAGCTCAGACAAAAAAGTGGTCAAAAGAAACTAAGAAACTAGATTACAACCCATTTGAGTTGTCATCAAAACACAATGAAGATTATTATGCAAGAAACCCCCTTGATGGAACTTTATATTAGTTCATTTATTACAATCCCCAATGACTGCAAAATAAGAGAATGCCTAAACATGCATAAATATAAAATAAAAATAGACCACAGATCTGTCTAGAGGACTGAACTAGCTTTCTAATGCTGCAAGAATGGCGAAAAAAGGTTCACCGAGTCAAAAGATATGCCTTCCAGAGTGAGAAACACAAGTTCTGAGTTCAAGGACCTTCAACATAAAATTGGAACATAATCAGGAAAAATAACTTGCACCAATAGAATGGCCTTAGAACCAGATTTCCAACGATATCTTGTTTGTGAAAAACTGACTCCGTACGCAAAAGTTATACCTAATTTGGTAAAAGTGCTCCAGAATGGCCAATAAGGCCTGCAAGCAGCCTAGGGGGCTAAAAAAAATTTGGCCCCTAGTCCTATGCACGACCAGGAGCTAGTGGATAGGGGGTTGGGGTGGAGCCCCTGGTCACCCATGTGACCACCATAGGTGCAGAGAGGCTAGGCGGGGGCTGGGTGCATAGCACCCGGTCCCCCATAGGACCGCGAGCTGGTTGTAAGGGGCCCACGGGGGCTAAACTGGGGCCGACGAAGCTGGAGGCGGCGCTGCTGACTGGAGCAGCCGGTGGGTGGTCAGCTGGTGGCCGCCCAGAGGCGCTAACCTTTTGGACTGGTGGCACAAAAACTAATGGTTGATTTTGATTTTTTTCTACATTTTTTTTAATTTTCGTGTAGTTTTTGCCTCGTGAAGCATGTTGGGGAGGTCGTACGGCCTCCCTGGCAAATTTTTTCTGCCTTCTAGATCAACTTCACCAAAATTGATGAAATGAAGGGCAATCTTAGGGTTTTGGGGCATTGCAAATGCAATGGTAGTGTCTATTTTGCTCCAAGATGCTTTGAAAAATAGGCTCCCCCTAGAGCTTCCAAAAAATCAACAAACATGAAACCCTCACAGATCTAACAAATCATGACCAAAATCTGCAAAAAAAAAACCAAACCTAACTTTTTCCAGCGCTTTAAATCCAATAGTGAGGCCCAATCTGATCCAAGACGCTGCATAGATGAACTCAAGGCAAAAAATCCTCGAGGAACCTTGAACGAACTCTACATTGAATTTCTCCATAATTTGAGAAGGGGTTGCATGTCAAGGCTTTGATACCATGTTAGAAACCCTAGATCAGACATGCAAACCTAAACACCTTCCACAGAAGAGAAAACATAAAAAAAGTAGAGCTTTGCATGAAATGTGCAAATTGATAATATTCAGAATTAAGAAATTACAATAAGATGATTTGCTTTATTAAAGCAAAGTATGCAATTCTAATGTTGACCTAAAAATAGCTCAACTAAATAAAGCTTACTTATTAATTAAGTAAACTAATTATTACCTAAGCAAAACCTAAGTAAATTTATGCAAGTGTAATTAAATATTTAATTACACTAACATCAAGGAGTAACAATACTCCACTCTTTTGTACTAATGCTTGGCCCCTATATAGAAACATGTGAATCAATAGGGAAAACAATTTGAAACCAACCAACTTCTTTCCTTCCTTTAAAGCCACTAGATACCCATGCATCTTCTCTACCAAATAAGTGGCAAAATCATATACCACGTTATAACTTGGATGTTGAATGTTCACAACCATGTACATGACATTGATAGGAAGAGTATTCTTCAAACTGGTTCCAAGAATTTGGCACAAGGAACAAACTGTCTTTTTGAAATAGGTAGAGAAATAGTTTACAACAAAAGGCTCTGGCTCATTCTTGCCAATTACCACCTACTTCTTAGTTTTTCCTTTTCTAGAGGTTTCCAAATGAGTTACCAAAAGAGATGTTCTGAACAAACCCTTGGTGTTTCTGTATTCTTCTCTAAAGGCCTCGAGATTTATGGAAACCATATCCTGATTCCATTCATGTAGATCAAATATTTTTGTAATTTCCTCCCTGTTTATCCTTACCATTTCTAAGCCAGAATGAGTTCTAACAACTCTGGTTATAGGGTCATATCTTGCAGAAACATCCTTTAATAATTCTACATCCAAGTAGACATTAGGAACCACCAGCTTGCCCAAATCCAACCTCCATGGGTTACATAAAGGAACACATAAATTTCTATTTCCAAACCAGTTTGAGAACAACTGCCATCCAGTATATGGTAATTCAGCATCTCGAGCTGCAGATTGCTTGTCACTTAATCCTTCCATGAGCAATGACCCATAGATCAAAGCTTTTCCCTCAAGCCTTTTTCTAGTAGAAGGCTTTAATAAATCTATGATGTCCTAGGAAAAGGGTCTGGTAGTGGCCTTAGATCCAAAGCTTCGGGCCTTGGGCACCATTTATACAAGATAGAATAACTCAAGCTAAGCTTTTTATATATATCTAACAGTTATAACTCGCACCCTATAGCTTTAAACAGAAAATGCTTCACAATTCTATAAACCTTAGCAATTATCAAGACAATCTCTAAGATTCTTTAAAGAAAATCTACTCTTACAACCTTTCAGGAACGAAAGAAGAAACAATTGATAATGGTTCTTCAAGCAACCATAAAACCTTTTGAAAATAGAAGAAATGGTATACGTTTTACTTATGGTTTCACTTGCAGAACGTTAATGACAATGAGGCTGGAAAATCATAAAAAGGGCTTGCTTCACTTGGCACCAAGCAATTCTTCTTCAGCATGGAAATATACACAAAAATAGCAATTCGCTAATCTTTTAGCATTTAATTATGAGAGAAGAGTCAAACTCAACCATTACTATTCACTCATGTGAGATAAAATGGCTATAGTACAACACCAGCTTATTTCAAATGTGATTCATTGATCAAAAACAATGTAGGCTAGGAGAACGGCTCAAATTAAGTCAAAATAGTTTGAAAATGCCACGTCCATTCACCAGTCTTCAGGAAAACAAGAAATCACCTACTGTGCACCATATTAGCATGGAACGAGCCCCACCTTGGTCGTCCTTCGTACAACATCAATGTCCATGCATCAAAAATTAGCACACCTTGCAACATTATTAAAATTGAAGTTTTAATTACACAAGGTCAATGAGGAATGGCCACGATGTGTCAATAAAGAAACCACTGTCAGCACCAGCATCCGTCGTCGGTCAGCAAACAAAAATTGGTCCCCATCATCATATACGATAGGTGGCAGCATCTCACATGCCTCACACCACTTTTATGATATCAGCAGGAAACCTTACAAAGTCTACGAGGAATGGTCTAGATGAAGATCACTTCATCGGACAGCTACACAATCTGCACATACGAAAAAGTTATTTAGAAAAAGGGGACTGACTAGGTGGATGGGGAAATGACCCTCGAGGTTGAAAATATTTTTTTTTTAGAGGTTAATCTAAAAAAATTTATCAACCCGACACTATGGAAAAATACAATACGATTAGGATGCAAAAGACAGAGAGGATAGGTAGAGAGGGGTCGGTAAAGTCATGACCAAAAGGGGTTAAAACCTCACTTAAATGACCGACCACCATTAATAATAAGTCAACATTCAAAAAGAACACCCATGACCCAGAATCGTTTGTAAAATCCAAAACCCAACCAATTAGAGCCAAGGATAAAATAAACTCACAAGGGGAAGAAATTAAAAGCTCCACCACCTCACTCTCATATTCGCTACACTGAAGTTTTGACACTACCTCCTCCATGCTGAAACACATGTCATAGTAAAAAAAGATCTTTTAAGGAATTTGTTCTCTAGTGCTAACCTTGCAGGAAGATTAGCGAAGCGGGTCATGTTTCTTTCTGAGTTTGATATAAAATTGGTTACTTAGAAGTCGATAACGGGTCAAGCAGTTGTCGATCAATTATTAGATGCTCCCTCATCTCACTCCTTCCCTGGGTTAGATATATTTCCTGATGAGAGTATTTTCACAATTAGCTATGACCTCAAATGGAAAATCTACTTCGATGGATCGAGGTGTTAGACTGGTTCTAGAGCGGGTGTGGTCCTGATATCCCCTAAAGGAAAACTAGTCCCTCAATCCTTTCATTTATATTTTCATTGTACCAATCATGTCACTGTGTACGAAGCTCTTATTGTTGGCTTGTGTGTTGTGATTGCACTGAGAATTAAACATCTCTATGTACTAGGAAATTTTGAGCTTGTTGTGAACCAATTTACGGGAACTTATCAAGCTAAAAAAAGTAGGTTGTCTTGATATCGAGACCTCACTTTGTCTTTGTTCAATCAATTTTCCTCTTTCACAATAGACATTGTCCCTAGGAGAGAAAATAGGCATGTCGATGCCATGGCAAGCGCTACTTCCTTGGTACCTTCGGAAGAAGATATAGAAGAATACCACTTCATGGTTCAGGTTATGCAAACCCTAGAAATTTCCAGTTAACCCAAACTTGAGTCTCTTCTATGTTTTCATGCAGACTCGAGAGAATGGTTCTCTAATATTTAAATTTAATTAAAGACTAGAAACTTTCCTAATGATGTGATGAAAAATGATTGCACTTGTATACAAAATATTTCAGCACATTATGTCATTTTATTTGATGTTCTTTGTCGAAAGGCCTATCACCTCCTTGGCTATTCGCAAAATGGGGGTTGGATATCATTGGTAAAATATCACCTCCTTCTTCCAAGGGACACACCTTCATTATTACCACTTCAGATTATTTCACAAAATGGGCCAAAGCTATTCCACTCTGATCCACGAATGCTGAAACTATATGTAGCTTTCTAATGAACAATATTATTTCTCATTTTGGACTACTTGCTACACTTATTTCTGATAATGTTACACCATTCAAGAACAAGGAAGTAAAGCAGTTCTTGGAGAAATTTCATATTCAACATATGTTTTCTACACTGTATTATCCACAGTCAAATGGTCAAGTAGAAGCGTCTAATAAGACTCTCGAACTAATTCTTCATAAAATAGTTAATAAGCATGGTAAGGATTGGCATATTCAATTAACCTACGCTTTGTGGTCCTACCACATGAGTGTATGTATGGTGATGAGAACAACACCTTATAACCTTGCTTATGGTGCTGAAGCTATCATGCCTTTGCAGTTGGAAATTTTGTCCTTGCGAGTTTCCCTTAGAGGGTTAATTGACAATGAAACCTATCGAATTAATCATTTGCATTAGCTAGAGATGCTCAAAGAGCATTGTTTATAGGCCCTCGATCATCTTAAAGATTTTCAACATTCATTATGACACAATATAATCAAAACGTGCTTCCTAGAACCTTTAAGCTAGGATACTTGGTTCTATGTGAAAACCAATAAAATGTAAATGTGTCGCTTGATTAGAAAGGTAAATTTAGTCCTAACTGGTTAGGCCCTTACATTGTGATTTTTGTGTATGGTTTAGGTGCCTATGGATTATTTTCTATGGATGGAACACCTTTAAAATAACTTGTTAATGTGATGCACCTATGTTGATACTATGCATACTACTCTAATATGTCATGTGTGGTATTCTCCCTAAAGGGAAGTAATACTACATATGCTAACATTGCTCATTTTCACATTCTGATTTTTTTTTGCGTTTATGACATGACCATGTGTGTGTGTGTTTGAAAGAAAACATACATACATGTGTTCAACTATGCTAAGTATCTATACATCACATTATATCTTTTAAGGTAATTAGATCATCATTGTATTTAATTAACATGCAACCAAGCATGTTTATTAAATCATGTTAGCATCTAGTGTAAACATACATCCATATAAGCATTTAACATCCATAGCATGAACATACATGAAAGGGAGAGCATACACATAAACAATGCCATGAGACTAAAACCAACATATATATATCCATGCATAAATAAACTGTCATGTATATGTATTGAGCCACTACTACAAAAAATGAGTGGCTACTTAATATATGTCTATACACAAGATTTGTAAATATATATATGTATATGTATTTGGCTGCAAAAATGATGTACAAAAAATGGGCCCCTATTTCTATGGTGCGTGGCTCCCTGAGCCCTCTGGCTCTAGTACCCTCAAGAGAGATTGCACGATGGTCATAGACCGAGATCAATGTGAACGTGATACAAACATGGCTGCCAGCATTCCTCTGAACTTTCCCTGCAATGAGCATATGTCCATCTTTGCCTGAATTAGGTCTTGTTGCAGCTAATGAACATCTATCGGGATCACAACTATTGGCTGCCCATCGAGGTCATCGAGGTGGCTATAAAGGGCATCACATGCCTACTCGGTGGCCTCAGCCCTCATCACTACCGTATCTCACCCGATGAGTGCCATCCACAGCTCCCCCAACAATTGGTCACACTGTGCCCGAAGAGTGGTCAGCCCCATGGTCAACTATATAATCTATGCACCCCACTCCTCGTAGATGGTCCTCAAGCATACTACTAGCTCAAAAGTGGGGGCATGATGCCCTACTAATACCGACCGATAAGCATCTAGAACCATCCCTTAGATCAACACAATAGGGGCTACCTCTAAAATACACTAAGCCACTAGCCTATTCCATCCCTGTGTGTCCTCTGCAACCACAAAGAAAGAAATAGGAATTGGTATCACATGGCATATATACATATATCATAAATATAAAATCAAAAGCATCGAAATATAAATAATGCACTATGTGTACTTGGATCCCCTTGCTGCCATGTGGGATTGGGGTGAGGGTCAGTTTTGGGACCCGTGCTGCCAGTATCAGTGACCGATCCTGATGACACTAAGGTTGCTATTGCTAAGATAGAGGGAATAGGTGGTGTTGATGAGTTAGGAGTGGCCATGATGGGATCTAATCTCCTCCACCACCTCGGTCTCATGGGCGTCGCCTCCTCCTCTTGTGCCTACCCCTTTGTGCCACCCTATTGGCACCCTCTTCGCCTATCCTATAGAGGCTAGTGAGGCAAGTCCTCCTGTGGACTAGGGTCCCCTCTCAGGGAACCCTCACCGTACATAGGAGCTAGACGGTGCCTCTCCCACCACTATGAAAAATATACAACCACCTCGACATTGTTTGTCGCTGCTATGGCTGGGAGATCATGGTCAGGCTCATCATCATTTAAAGAACCAATGTCTGTAATGGTGGGGCAAGGGTGATCACCTACCCTTGTTGCAATCCTATGTGCCCTGGTGTAGGTGGGCACATCTGGTGGGATAGTCTGGGGATGACCATGTTGTCGTATGATTCGACTCTAGTAGTATGGTGCTATAAAAAAATCACAACCTATCATAAAATAGTCCCACTGCAAGTTCCTTGGGTACCTATCGTCATCCACCCACCATAAAAAATCGTAGGTTCTCCACCACACCTCATCTATAGTGACAATATCAAACTGCAACTGCTAAAACTATAAATCACCAAATCTCCACTAGCCTATCATGTCATACCAGTGGGCCATAGGAATATGATACGGTCATCACTACGGAAAACTAACTGGCCAGGTGCACATGATGTGAGAAAAATCCCACACTTGCAAAAGTGTGCACATTGTAAGACAATGGTACTCATAATGTACATACCGCCTTAACTCCCAATAGATATGTGCTAGCATGTTGCACCCCTAGGAAAAAATAGTATAATGCTCTACCATCTCTCTAATAGTATGGATGAGGCCCCCATGTAGGTACAAGCCTCACCCATCTATGGTGATATGAAAAGAAATAGTAACAACCATGACCTAGTGTAGCAATGACGCAGTGGTCCTCACCTAGTCATACCAGTGCATATAGATGTGGCCCATGCCATCATCATCATTTGTCCTCCCTATGTAGTAGAGAAATCCCTCACTCTGCTCCAATGCCGATTGGGTGTCATCTAGGGCCACCCGCCATCTACAGATGGGTAGCCCAAGGATCCAATAGATTTCCTTGAGCGTGATAGTCATCTCCCCATAGGGTAGCTGGAAAGATGATTTCATGGTGTCTTACTACTCCATCAGGGCTGTGAGAATCCTCTCATGATATCTCATCTCTAGCATAGTGAATATGTGTGATCTCATCCTCTAAGAGGTGGTCCCTCTGCTTGTGGACGAGTCAGAATACTCACCCTCCTAGGTGCTCTTGGATCTCTACGTACTCCTACAAAAAGTGAAAAATTCTAAGTCAGAAAAATCCAAATTCATCATAAAAACAAGAAAAACTTCTTAAAGACATATGCACGTCGCACAGACATTTGTGCACCACATATGCATCCTGGACTACCATGGGCACCCGAGGATGCCAACATGTCCTCAAGATGACAAAATAGACTTGAGACCTTAATGTGTATCATAGATGACAACGCGTATATTGGATGCGAGCACAAAAATGAGATGTTTTCGCACCTCATTGACTAAAAACATGCAAAAAATTAACTAAATTATATAATAAATGAGGTTTAGAGACCTACCTAGTCCACCTTGTGGCCCTTGACAATGTCCTCACATAGCTACTCCAATCTCAGCATCTCATACTCCCTCCTATTTGACATTTTTCTGACTTTTCTCTCACAAAAGTCAACAATTTTGCTCACAGTGAATAGTGAAAATGACCCTTTTGGGGCCCACCTAGATATATATAGGCCATCGAGGCCCATTTTTCTTAGAGTTTGTGGCTCCCAAGTTTTTCCTAACTTTACCCCACCTTTTTGTGGGAAAAATCAGGAGGGGGCATATAGTCACCTATTGATCATATTTTTCCTCTGAATCAATGACGTTTTCTTGATCATTCTTCTCTTCATGGTAGCTTCTTTCGATTTTTCGAAGCCGACTTAAAATTTAGATTTTTGCAGGTGGAAGTTTTTGAATGAATTTTCATGACCATTTTTTCACTGTTTGTTGAGCTCAAATGCTGGGGGTGTCCTTAGTACTAGTTAGCTCAACCTTAGTGACCTCGGTGGTCCCCTTTTCTTGGCACACAATTCTGTAAAATTCAAAATTCGGATGAAATTTTCTTCTCTACTTTAGTGAGGCTGATTTTTTTCAAAATCGAGCCGAATAAAGTGGGGGAGAAATGTAATGTCACATAATTGTACCTAGGGGAAATTCCACATTTCTGCATCTTCCCTAGCATTTATGACACCCTAGAAACATTAATGAAAAAATACCGTGAGTCAAAATTTCACGATTCTGACTCCATGCGGACATATGGTGAAGCAATAGAAGCCTGATAGTGTGTTTCCCAAAAATATAGGCCCTGGACACTTGTGCGATGCACAAACATCTGCACGATGTGCTAGCATCCTAGCAGTTTTTCGAGTTTGAAATGAATAATCTGGAATCCTGACCCTTACGACACGTGTCCTAGTGGTTAGGACCTAGACGTAACGGATCTTTTCTACCCTTGCATGCATGAAAAACCCATTAATTTCTCTCATTTTGGGGGTTGGAGATCATTGATTCAAACACTACTGCTACTTGCTCTACTCTTAGGTCACTTTCATCCCTGAATAGAAGCAATCCTATTGGCAATGCCATGTCAGAGTGAGGTCCCTCCAGAAGCTAAAAGCTCTCAAGCAAGCACTCAAAAGTGTGTTTGTGTGCTCTGGAGAGGTACTTGACATGTGGGTAATGCTCTCTCTCTCTTTTTCATTTTTTCCCACTTGTTCATTTACTATTTTGTGGTGTGGGTTCTACTCTGAAGCGGGTTTTTCTTTCACCACATGCTTTATTTACAATCCTTTTCAAACCTAGTTGTTCATGGAGGTGGGAACACCAAAATGGGGGTCTAACTGAGGTAGACCCCTATATAGCCCCAACCTTTTCCCCTTGTTCTTTTATGTGTAGGTCATGGAGTGAAGCTTTGAGAAGAGATTCAAACGTTCGATAATAGGTAATCTACCTTCAATTTTCTTTATGCTTTCCTTAGCATTTCACTTTTTGTCTCGTTATTTGATTTAACATGCTTTTGATCCAAGCTTAGAGGTGAGACTTAATTCTACCTGCTTGAGCTCTTGAGCTACTCGTAGCTTAGAATTCCATCGCGTCTTTTAAATGACAGCATGTCGCTTTGACATCCATAAACTATGTTGATGTCCTTTGGCCAAGAGCTCTCTCATCAGAGGTAGAGATCCTAGAGTTTTTCTCTCTCGGGACTTGAGGTAACTTCTCTGTATTTCCCTTTAATCTCATCGATTTAGTCAAGTTGAGGTGTATAAGGGCAATTCGTTCTGTGGTGATCTCTTGAGAATAAAGAGACTCGTGTGTAATGAATCCCTCTTATATCACAGATAGTTCATAGTTATTCAAATTTGAGAGATAACATTTTCTTATATATGTATCCCAATTGATATTTTCAAATATAGGCTGACCTGAGGTCATTTTAAAATTCTCAAGACTAAAACTCAAAATTAAAATTATTAAAATAGGACACCTTTAGTACTAGGGTTCCCTTACCCTTGTCTGAGCGATTTTAGCCCAAAATTCTTAGGATTTTGAGGATTTTAATGTATTTTCCCAACTAGCCTTGAAATGAAAAAAATATTAATTTAATTAATTTTATGTGCTAAATAGGGTGTCAATGTAGTGTGAAAAAAAGGTAGAAATTGAAAAACAATCAAGGAAATGTTGGATTTAGGATTTATTCATCCTAGTAAAATTCCCTATTCATCTCCAATCATTATGGTTAAAATGAAGGATGTCATGGAGAATGTTTCTTGATTATACGAAACTCAATAAGCTAACTCTTAACGATAAGTTTCCTATTCCTATTATTAATGAATTATTAGATGAACTAAATGGTGCAATTCTCTTTACTAAATTAGATTTGCATTCTTGCTTTCATCAAATTCATATAAAAGAAGAGGATATACATAGAATTTTCTTTAGTAGATGAGTTACACTATTAATTCTTAGTAATTTTGTTTGGTCTAACTAATTCCCCACCAAATTTTCAAAGCCTTTTGGACTCGATAATTTTCCCATTTCCTCACATATTTGTGGCACATTTATTTAATCATATCCAATCATGGGAAGATAATTTTCAACATGTAGAGAGGATATTACAAGTATTAAAAGATAATAAACTACATGACAAGAAATCCAAATATGTCTTCAGGGTGAAAGAAGTAGAATACTTAGGATATATGGTAGCATATGAAGGTGTTATTGCTACAACAAAATAATGGGAAAAACATAAAAATATAAAAGGTTTGAGAGGATTTTTAGGTCTAATAGGATTCTATAGAATATTTACTTGTAATTATTCTTGTATCATAACACCCTTAACAATATTATTAAATAAGGATTCATTTTCATGGTTAGAGCTAGCCACCCAAGCATTCCAAAAACTAAAATAAGATCTCACTTCAACCCTAGTGCTAGCTACCCCATACTTCTCTAACATATTTGTGGTAGAATGTGATGCTTATAGAAATAGAATTTGGGTAGTAACATTGTAATAAGGGAATCTATTAGTATTTGAGATTCAACAACTGAGAGGAAAAAACTTGTTAAGGCCAATATATGAGAAGCAAATGTTAGCCATTATTCATGTAATTTAAAAATAAGACCAAAAGTTAATGGGAAGGAATTTCAAAGTCAAGATAGATTATGAGAGTCTAAAATATTTTTGGAGAAATGACTATACTCAATAGAACAAAAAATGGGTTACCAAGATGCTAGGGTATGACTTCAAAATTATTTATAAAAAGGGTAAATAAAATATTGTAGTTGATGCCCTTTTTCGACAAGAATTATAGGAATAAAATATTTTTCTTTTATTTATTACAACCTAAATGGTTAGAAGTTGCATTAGAAGAGTGGTAGCATGATCTTCAAATACATAATCTCATTCTAAAACTTCAACATGACCCATCCTCTGTTGATAAGTATGTTTGGAAAGAAGATTCATTATGTATAAAGATAGATTATTTTTATGTAAAAATTCTTAGCTAAAAGGAGACAACTTATCTCAAATGCATGATTCACCAATAGGATGACATTTAGGGTTTTTGAAGACATATCATCATATAAAGAAAAAATTATTCTCCGAAGGTCTAAAATCATATTTCAAGAAGCTTGTGGTTGAACGATTGATATGAAAAGGAAATAAAGGTGAACTATTAAAGACTCCAAGCCTACAAAATTACGTATTCCAACATAATATTGGGAGGAAATATCAATGATCTTCATTAAAATGCTGCCAAAGTTAAATGATATTGGTTTAAACTAATTTTTGTGGATAGACTAACTAATTAGGTACATATTTGTGGAATCTCTCATATATTTCATGTTAGTACCATGGCTAAATTATTCATGCAAATTGTACAAAAAAGTCATGGAATTCCCAAAATAATAGTGAGTGATCATGACCCTATCTTCACTAGAATATTTTTGACAAACTTATTTACAACATGGGGTATAAAACTAGCACATAGTTCCTCTTATTATCCATAATTATATGGCCAAAAAAATTGTGAATAAATATTTGGAAGGATATTTACATTGTTTTTCCTCTAATAAACAAACACAATGGTCCAAATGGCTACCACTAGTAGAGTGCTAGTACAGCACATGATTTCACACATCCACTAAAATGACTCCATTTGAGGCTCTTTATGGCTATCCCCTACCATCTGGTACTTATTATTTAAATATCATTCTAAATCTCATGTACTATAGGATCATATTCAACACCAATAGGAAATACTACAATTCATTAAGGATAATTTAGTTATGGATCAAAATTGAATGAAACAAAAAGTAGAACATCATAGTGAGATAAATTTTGAAGAGGGAGGCTGGGTATTTCTTGGATTAAAACCTTATAAAAAAATATCCCTTAAGAAAAATAATAACATGAAGCTTGAACCTAAACTATATGGTTCTTATAAGGTTCTTTGTTGAATAGGAATTGTAGCTTATAAGTTAGAACTTCCAACCTCTTCTTAAATGCATCCTATCTTTCATGTCTCTTGTTTAAAAAAAGTTAAAAGAAACAACATTCTAGTTTAGTTAGAATTGCTAGAGTTATATGGAGAAGGAAATTTTATTTTAGAACCTGATGAAATTATTGAGAAAAGAGTGAAATAGTTTTGAAATAGATCTATCTTTGAGGTCCTAATCAAGTGGAAGAATATGTGAATACTAAAGAATCAAGAATTGATAAGCATTGAGGATAATGTGTTTTGGAAGGGGAGGGACATGTTAGGTCCCTAATATTATATCTAATGTTATGACTCTAATATAATATATTCTTAAGTAAATATTTTATATTCCTACTTATTAAAAGTTAAGCACTTGAGCATGCTTAACCTTAACATTAGTTTTAGTTACTATCTTAAATACTATTAATTAGGATGAAAGGGTATGTCCATTGGAAAGAGACACTACAAATTTAATTTGGTGTTGTCATTGATGGAAACCCTAGTTAGTGATTCACTCCACATGTCATCATTTCATCATACCAGAAGTCAGATCAAAGTTTTCTGATTAACTGTCAAGCTATAATAGAGCATTTGACAGAATTGTGTCCATCAATTCACATGCAATTTTATGTTATTATTTTTAGTTTTGGATCTTAGGGAAGGTTGTTTGGTATATGATCTCTATTAATATTGAATCTTAGAGCCTCGTATCAATCCGTGTGTGAGTTAGAAGATCCGGTTAATTAATTTTTTGTTTAACAATACATGAAAACTAACTTGGTGGATGTAGTCATTGTGAATATTTGAGGAGTAATTGTTTTAGTATTTTGTGTTCGAACATGTTGATTTTGGTCATCACTATGTTGTGGGCGAATTTGGTTGGTGCACATTGAGAATATAGTTTGTAAATATTTTTTATATTTTGTTGGAGCCAACTTATAGTGATTTAATATTTAGTTGCGGATATATATAAGTGATCAATTATATCATTTTGATATAGATGTGAAGTGTGTTGATGTGAGTTGTGAATATTAGAAGGATTGTAGAGTGATTATACATAGTTTCACTTGTGCATAAAAGGATATGTGATGTGAATAGAAGTAGAGCAGAGCAAAAGAGTAGAATTAGACAGAAGGTCAAGAATTCTATTGTTGAGCTTAACTGGAACTATAATCAGGCATTAGTAGATGTTATTCCTTCAATTCAATTCTTCAGATGGATTTAATTTGAATATTCTATAAGACATTGAGTCCTCATTTCTGACCAGTGTGCTTGAATGCAAGTACATTCCCATTTTGTAAACACTTATTTCTAAGTATACTCATATTGTGGATTGGCCTTCCACCATGGTTTTTCCCCTAATAGGGTTTCCACGTAAAATTCCTTGTGTTATGGTGTTGTGGTTGTTTGTCTTATGTTCATGCATATTTCTTTTGATTGAATATTATAAGTTCTTTAACGATCAGATTAATAAAGTGTAATAGTGTAGAACACTGATTCACCCCCCCTCTCAGTGTTCCTTGATTCAAACAATTGGTATCAGAGATTAGTTCCTCGGAATAAGTTTAATAGCTTGGGGAAGATCTGGGAAAGTAATTCAATGGATTTAGATAGTCTTCAACAACAACTATTGGTGGTCCTAGATGATCTTGATCAGTCAAAATAGAAAGTTTGTAAATTTCAAGAAAAACTCATGGATGTTGAGAAATTCATTGTCATTGAAAGAAAAAAACAATAATTCCAGCGAGAAGAGAAGGGGACTCTATGATCAAATTAAGAATAATGATGGTAAAACCATATAAGATGAACAACTGAGTCAAGATTTGAAGGAAAAGACAAAATAATGTGAAAATCTTACTAGAGATAATATAGTCCTAAAGCATGAGACAAAATCTATTATGATGAGCATGACCAAGGAGATTGAAGACAAAAAGAAGAACTAAGAGAACCTTGCTCAGTCCTTGAAAGAGAAATCTGAAGAATGCAACAAAATTAATGATGGATTCATTAATCTGGCACTTGAATTGCAGCAATCCAGAAATAATGAAAAAGAACTTGAAAGACAAGTTGTTACCCTCAGAGATGAACTTACTACTAAAAATGAATTCAAGGAGAATTTTGAGATTAGCTCAACTAAACTTGATGAACTGATTAAAAGTCAGAGGACTGAAGGTGACAAGTGAGGTCTTGGATATGAGGAAGGAGAAAGTTTCAGATCTGGAGAAAGAAGATCTAGGCAAGGAAATCAGATGAACAAATCTGGAAGGTATCCCATAAGAAAACCTAATGATCAAAGATTCAATGGTTACTGTTTTGGTTGCAATAATTTTGGTCATATGGATTCTCAATGTAGAAGTATAAGGAACTCAAGTGGTCCATCATTTTCTAGTCAGTGTTTCAATTGCAATAAGTATGGTCATAAGTCATTTGAATGCATAAATATTTCAAACAAATTTTCCAATAAAGATGTCAAATGTTATGCATGTAATAGATTTGGCCATATTACTAACCAGTGCATATCAGGAGAAAATCAATGGAACAACTAGCCTGGACAAAGAAATGTGGTGTGCTACAATTGCAACAAATTCAGTTACATTGCTAGATTCTGTAGAAGTAGAAAGGGTCTGGTAAATCAAAGAAGAAACATGAAGAAGAATGAAAAGGGATAAGGGAAAGTCACTACAAGTGAGGTCAAGAAGAAAATGAAGAATATATGGTTGAAGAAGACTCCTTTTGTTGCATAAAATGAACTAGCACCAGAATCTGGTTTGGGTAATTCATCTGAGAATTAGTTCATGGTCTCTGACCTAGGGGGAGTTCTCAAGAAAATCATTCAAACCCTTTGTCGGTAGTTGGTATCGGGATATGGAAGAGTGCAGTGATCGTATTAATGATCTATAGATGCTGCTGAAATAGTTGGAGAAAGTATTTATGTAGAATTGAAGGTTTGCAGAAGAGTTATTTTTTAGAGTATGGAAAAAGAGTATCCCGATGAGTTAGGGAAAAAACATTTATTGCGATAAAAATTTAGGTGTGTGAATGATAAAAGGTCATTTTTATTTTTCATTTTTCACTTTGCACTTTGAGAAGGAGAATTTTGGAGAGCTTTGAAGCAAAATTAAGCAAAGTTTGGCAAAGATTCAAGTGTGAAGGCGATTCAGCGATCAAACCCCAAACTGGTGAAAAGGTATTTATTGGGAAAACTTGTAAACTTGTGAATTTGTAAAAATGACTACTCTATTGGTAGTTGATGTCAAGGATAGACCCCATCCGAAATTCAAGTGGCATCCTTTCAAATCTATTGAGACAGAGCCCTTAGGTGCATTTCCATCTATTTCGTATAGTGCCTTGCATATTGAAGAAATTAGGGCATACATTCATGCAAACATTGAGGAGTTAGTGAGCTCACAGTTATTGAATTTATACAATAATCACATTATAGGAGTTGATTTTTGTGTTAAACCTGAATTCAAAACCCTACAGGAGAAGAAATTCGAGCAGATTGTAAAATTTCTCATGTTTGAAGAAAGCAAGCGGGTCTAGTATATTTTGAGCTAAGTTCATGCTGAATTTATGTGGTTGAATCAATGCTTTAATATTACAAAAGAAGCCATAAGTTTTGTTACTAGTTTAAATTCCTCCAGTGGGTTGCCGATCTTCAAGTCCGTGAAGAATCAGACATATACTGATGCAACTGGTTTAGTGTATGATAGAAGAGCTATGACAATTAATGATATTTTTGATGTGAATGTTAGATTTGCATCTATGGTCATTGGTTACAAAATCTATCATTCTAGCCAAGATAATTTTGTATTCGGTATAACTATCTATGTCGCATATTAGATGGTGAAGGATAATGTAGAGTATGATCTATGTGAGTTACTCAGAAGTGAGTTGATGGAAAATCTTGGTAAAATCAAGAAAGATAAGAAGAATTCCTTCAAATATGGTAATATGTTGTTGTGTTTGTTCTGTTACTTTATGAATGAAGTTCCAAGATTTGGAAAAGTACAATGGCAAGGTAATAATCCTATATCTGCTCAAATTAGAGATATCTTGAATAGATTTTGTGATAGCAAGACAAGGAATACTATAATTTGGGGTTATTTCAAGAACTTTCAAAATGCGATGCAAGCAAGAGAAAGAATTCCTAAGTCTATTATGGAGAAGTACAAATACACTATCTATTTTTTGGTTGACATATATCAATGCTTGATGGAAGCTGTAGATCCTAGAATAGTGTGGATAATGCATATGGGCTATGAGGTTAAAGAACATATTTTGGAAATGTATGTTGAACATTTGTTGAGAAAACATCGAGATCCGACTAAAGAAAGGTTTGGTACTTTTTTAGAGAAGGATATACAAGTACATAATCAACTAAGGAAGCTTCTGTCAGTCAGGAGAGTAAGAAGAGAAGTGCAAACTTTTGCAGAGAGCATGGGTATATCTGTAGAAGCTGTGAGAGAAGCTAGAAGAAAGAGAGAACAAGTTGAAGCAGGAGATCTAGCTAGAACCGAATCTTCTAGTCTAGTTGTATCCTCTTCCCAAACTATATCTACAAGAAGATCTACTCTCCCATCCGGTCCTACAAAGAAGTCAAGTCCTATGAAAGCTCAAGCTAAGTCATCCACGAGAGAAGGAAAAATGAAGAAGGACAAAAGCACAAGAGTCTATGTTGTTGTTTCTGAAGATGAAGAGACTGAATCTGATGTAGAGATAAGAGAAATCAAGCAAAAGGACACAAAGGAAATAATAGTTTCTAAGGACAATCCCTCTAGTGAAGAGAAAGGAAAGAAAAATATGAAAATGGATAAAACAGGTATGTCTATAGAAGAAGTGGAGAAAGCATTGATTAAGGATGGTAATATTAAGCCTCTTTGTGAATGGTATGACACCTTTGATAGTGTCGGTCAAAGAATTCTTGAGGAAGCTTCAATAAAATAATTGAATAATTTAAATAAGGCTCTTATAGATATAATGTCTGCATTACCCAAAAGTCTTTATGAATTTTTAGAAATGAGGAGAGTGAATCCCAGAACTAAAGATGAATAGTTGATAGAGCACATTCTTTTTGGTTTATGTCCAGTGATGTCTATTGAGGAAATGAAGTCAATTCTAAATGGTGCTAAAAAGGATTTCAAAGCGAAAAAAAGAGTGAACAAGTTTATTATTGGTCAGACTGAAGAAGTTGAAAAAGAAACTGAAAAGATTCTAAAGGAAGTTTTGTTAAGGAATAGAATCGATGTTGTTTTTGAAGAAATACATGATGGATTTGTTTCACCTGGTTCAGTAGAAGAAGAGGGAAAAGAAGATACATTCAACGACACTCTAAATCCTCTTCAAATGAATGATGCTAAAATTACTATGGAAAGTGAAGCTCCTAAAGTTGTGTTATTTGAAGAAAAAGAGATTCCTGAAGTCAAGCAAGAATCTGTAACTAAAGAGAAGAAGGATGAAGTGAAGGTGATTCATGTGAAAGTAAGAGACACTGCTAAGGTAGTGAAGGATTTTTTGGAAAAACAATAGGAATAATTTAATTGTGAACTAGTAAAAGGTCCTATCAACTCAGACACTATCCCCTATTCAGAAGTTGAAGGTAACCTCATTCGTTCAGAACAAGGCAAGGGAAGAAATTTTGAAATCACATATTGAAGACAATGAGCTATTGAATCTTGCATGCAATATTCTATAGAAGATCGTTCCTTCTCATGTTAAGGATCCATCCAGTTCTCCCTTTCGTGAGCTAAGGAATCTTATTAATTCTTTAAGTACTCATTTTGAGTCCCTTGAGAAGTCATCTACGGATAAGGTACATAAGGAGTTTGATGATAAAAAGGTTCAGTATGTCGAAAGGGATGATAGCTAATGAAAAATATTTGTTAGCTACTTGTGTAAAGAATATTCAAAGTGCATTGTCTGAAGGTGGTAACATTTATAAGTCATGTCTATCTTTATCTAAGTTCACTGAGGATTTTGAAAAGAAAATGAAAGAATGTGAGAAATAGTTGGCAGATATCACTCAAACATTTGATCTTCTATCTGTCTTCATTGGAAAGAAAGAAGGTCAAGTTATATCCCTACTTGAAAAGATCAAAATTTTGAAGCATGAAGAAGTTAAAATGGTTGAAAGGGTTTGTGATCTTAGAGGAATCACTAGTCCTAAGATGTAAACAATGTTGAGTGCATTGAAGGAAGCACAAGATGCTATGGCAGTCAGTGATATGATGAACCTTGAATCTGAAGAGATGCAATCTTACTTATTCTGTGTGAACATGACTATCTTGGAGAGTCTCAAGAAAGGTTGGGATAGGATTTTCAGCTTGTTGAAGAACAATTTTTCAGATCTATCAAGTTTATGTAAGTTGTAGAAACCTGTTTGTACACATACAGTTTATTCATAGAAGTTTTTGTTTGATTTTTGGCATGTAGATTCCTACCTTTTCCATTGATCTCAAAAGGGGAGAATGGGATAGTGAAAAATTCCTTAATCATCTCAAGGAAATTTTTATTTTTAAAATTTTGAAGATTGGTAGTGTAATTCATGTTGGTACTGATCCGATAATTAGTCATTTTTCACTAAGTGTTGCCATCAATGTGAAAGGGGGAGATTGTTGGAAAGAGACACTACAAATTCCATTTGGTGTTGTCATTGATGGCAACCATAGTCAATGATTTGATCCACATGTCATCATTTGATCATACCAAAAGTCAGATCAAAGTTTTTTGATTAACTTTCAAGCTAGAGTAGAGCATCTGACATAATTATGTTCATCGATTCACATATAATATTTTGTTATTATTTTTAGTTGTGTATCTCAGGGAGGGTTATTTGGTATATGATCTCTATTACTCTTGAATCTTAGAGCCTTGTATCGATCTATGTGAAAGTTAGAAGATCTAGTTAATTTTTTTTTTTTGTATAACAGTGCATGAAGGCCAACTTGGTGGATGTAGCCATTGCGGATATTTGAGGAGTAATTGTTTTAGTATTTTTGTTTTCGAACATGTTGATTTTGGTCATCACTATGTTGTGGTTGACTTTCATTGGTGCATATTTAGAATTGACCATGGATTGAGCCGATAGTTTGTAAATATTTTTCATATTTTGTTGGAGCCGACTTATAGCGATTAAATATTTAGTTGCGGATATATATAAGTGATTGATTATATCATTTTGATATAGATGTGAAGTGTGTTGATGTGAGTTGTGAATATCAGAAGGATTTTAGAACAATTATGCATAGTTTCACTTGTGCATAAAAGGATAGGTGATGTGAATTGAAGCAGAGAAGAGTAGAAGAGCAGAATCAGATAGAAGGTCAAGAATTTGATTGTTGAGCTTAACTGTATCTATAATCGGGCATTAGTAGATTCTATTCCTTCAGTTCAATTCTTCAAATGGATTTAATATAAATATTATGTAAGACAGTGAGTCTTCATTTCTAAGCAGTGAGCTCTAGGCAGTGTGCTTGAATGCAAGTACATTCCCATTTTGTAAACACTTATTTTCTAGTATACTCATATTGTGGATTGGTCTTCCAACATGGATTTTCCCCTAACAGGGTTTCCACTTAAAAATCCTTGTATTATGGTGTTGTGGTTGTTGTCTTATGTTCATGAATATTTCTTTTGGTTGAATATTATAAGTGCTTTAACGATCAAATTAATAATGTGTAAAAGTGCAGAACACTGATTCACCCCCCCTCTCAGCGTTCCTTGATTCCAACAATGTCCCTACATAGTTAATCCTATAAATGAAAGGGATATTTTTCTTCCAAATCATCATATCTTCAAATATTGACTTTATATATTATTATGTGATTATTGGAGGTCACCCCCTTAAAGTGGTCTACTATATTTTTATTTTTACGAATATTTCCAAAAAATATCATAAAAAGCTCCATTATTTTCCCTAAAAACTCCGACTATCCTTTTTCCATTATGGCTCACCCCTCTTTATAGGTTATGTTTGTGTTTAAACTATAAAAGTGGTTTATTGTAGGTAAATTGTGATATTGAGTTCTTCTACTGATATTATTCACCATTTTCCTTCTTTCTTAGTTGATCCAACTCAAAATTTAGGGGCACATTCCATGGTTGGATATTTATGCCTCTGTCTTCAATTTATTTATTAGATTATTTATTTTTAATATTTAGATTATATTTTCTCCTTTTTTGTCTATTTTTTATGTTTTAAAATCTTGTTTCTTGAAAAATTATAAGCTATGCCCAACTATTTTTAGATCTTTCTACTATTCTAAAGTGAAAATTTAAGTAATATTTTCTTCACTTGTTGGTATTTACATTTCCAATCTCTTATCATCATTTCAAGGACTTTTCTCATCCATAATTGTTGAAGTATTGTATTTTCTTCCTTGTCTCCATTAGATAAAATTTATGAGGCCTCTAAATCCTTATCAATTTATTTTCCTTTAGTCTAAATAGCTATAAACTTTGTGGCTGATTATTTGCTCATCCTTGTGTGCGCTTTTAAAGCTCTTTTATTTTCCCCCTATTTTGGTAATCCCATAAGCATATTGAATAGAAATTTATATATTTTTTACTATCTTATAGGTTGTTTCCGAACTCTTAAGGCTCATCTACATATTATGTTGCTGGTGTTGTCATTGATGTCAATAGTTGTTGTGTTGGTCATTGATGTCAATAGTATGGAGATGGTTGGTGTTTTCAAGTGCTTATGCTAGTATCAATGTGTTGTGATTTGATAATATGGTGTTGTGATGCTATCATTACTATTGTCAGTGATTTCTTATGGATAAGAGTTACAGTTGCAATAAGCTCACTTGGTTTCCAAGTTCTTTTGAGAAAATTTGAATAAAAGAGTGTGTAGTGTGATAGAGGTGTGTTTGATGTTGTGCTCCACATTTCTTAATGGTTGAAGATATGCTTGTGTAGTTTGGATATGATATAAAAAGGTGTTCAGAGGTTTTATATCAGGAGTTTTCAGTTTTGGATCATTCTACAATGAAAGTTGTGTTTGACAGTTTATCTGTCTAAGTAGAAGGTTGTGTGAGAGATGAGATTGCTTTGAATTTATCCAAGTAAAGTTTATTGTCTTGAAAATTTGGGAATTAGTTTATATTGTTTATAACTTCCTTCCCTTGAGGTTGCAAGTGTTGAGGTGTTCCCTTGGTTAGTAAGTTGTGTTTTGTGGTAGTATGTCTGGTTACATAGAATGATGGTGTTCTCATTTTTAAGTAGTTGTGGTAGAGTTTCAGAATATTATGATAATTTTTGAATATTCTAAGATATTTTGTGGATGTTTTGAAGTGTTTTTGTGGGGTTTGCATGTCATGAATAAGTGTGTGTGTGTGGTTGCTTCTAGTGTTAGTTCAGGTTTGGTCAATGTGGCATGCTAGCACTATTTATGGAGGTATCTCATGTATTGTGTAGTGTGATGATTTGGATTTGGGTCATAGTTAACCCTTGGTGTGGTCATCCTTCACTTATTTTCACAAGGAAGGTGTTTGTTGTCAACCTATTTTGGTGTTACACATTTTAGGTGCATATGTTTCATTAAGGTCGATCTAATTGATATTTTTTAGGTCATGAACAGTATATAAGTAAGGTAAATTTTTGGAGATGTGTGTGGATCTATAGAAGGTGTGTGGGAGATGCAAATTTGATTAAGTGTGGTGATTTAAGTGTGAGATTAATGCCTATGACTCAAATTTAGTGAGTAGAAGGGTCTACATTTTCAGTGTGTTTGAAGTTGTTGGAGGTAGTAAGACAAAGGTTGAAAATGGCATAAGGTTTCAGTGGTGGATTTATCATGTTACCTTGAGATAGTGAATCTCTTTTTGAAAATTTTCTTTTATCTTCTTTCCTCTTGGTAGTGAGCCACCTGATAGTGAGCCTTTCTTCTTTTTCTAAGTAGTGAGCCTAATTGTATTCAGTATTACAATTCATATATATGTGAGCTAATCCTCACCATGGTTTTGCCTTCTTGGGTTTTCAATGTCAATATAGTGTTCTTATGTGTTTGGATGTGTTTGCATTATTATTTCATATGCTTACATTTTTCTATTGCATAATAAGGGTTTAAAGGCTAACAAGGGTTTGAATGATATTGATGGATTGAATGTTTTAAGTATATAACTGATTCACCTCCCCTATCAGTTGTCATGTGTATTTAAAAATTGGTATCAAAGTTGCGGTTCCTAGTGTAGACACTGAAAAATGTCTTAAATGATATCATACACTCAAATCGGGTATACTAACACCATTTCCTCTCAAAAACCATCGTCTTTTCACTTAATTGATTAAATTATCCTAGATATTTAATTGATTCATCAAATCAAGTTAATTCCCCCCCTTTCATGCTAACATTTCATCTTATTAAATTAAATAAATTAAAGTATTAAATTTAATTCCCTAAATCTTCCCATTTAATCAAATAACCCTAAGTTATTTAATTAAATGTCATTTCACCTTTTTCCCATTCATTAAATCATTTAATTTAATGAATATCACTTTATTCTTCTAATTCCCCTAACTGCATGATTTAACCTTGTTTAATTAAGCAATTATCTAATTAATCCAATTCCTCCCATTTGCAAGGGAATATTCCCTCCCCTTTTGCATAATTAAACTTTTTTTAAATTAGAAAAATATTTATTTCCTCACCCATGAATATTCCAAAGTATATTCTTTCTCCTCCAATCATTTAAGAAAAGGGAATATTCTCACAAATCTTCAAATGCAAGTTATCTTGTAACTTCTTGGGCAAGTTACTTTTTGACCTCTTTTATAGGTCAAAAGTGTGCTCGTTTGGAAGGAATGAGAACCCTTGATTAAATCACATCTTGCATTCTCACCTGTTGATGAGAATCCATGATCTGAGCCTCCTATTTTCTCCATCCTTGACCATTCATAAGATTTTTCAATTGTAACCCTCCATTTCTCATTTTCTCTCCTATAAATAGTTCACTATTTCGATAAAAATGGATTCATCTCTCAACATCAAACTTATGTTGTTGAAATCACTCAGAATCACACTCATACTTTGTATACTTTTAGCATATTTTAATTTAAATTAGCTGCATAATAGCTTATCTTCCATTAATGGCTTCCATGCATCCATTTAGCTAATTCGAGAACTAGGGTTTGAATATTTTTAGTTTAAATCTCATTTAGATTAGTTTAGCAATTACATATCATCATCTTTTAGAATAAAATCATGGTAGATTAACTCTTGCATCATACTCATTTTAGCATAAACAATGTTTTCATCCATTTATCATAATGGTTTCATTGACTCTCTTCAATAGAATCGATTGAAACAAGCTCACTAATCATAGGATTGGGAAAGGGTCATTGTTCCATATCAACACAACACCAATTCCAAAATGGGATAAGTTTTAGATGGATTAGAGTAGACATTTTAACACTTTCTTAGCTTAAAATGCTTTGTTTTAATAAATGTTTAGTTTAAATTTCATTTGAATGATCTTGTTTGATATTGAGCATTAGTGGCTTTGTTATGCTTTGAATCTTCATGGATCAAGCGTAATCAACCCATACTAAAATTATCGGTCCACATTATAGCACTAGAAGGAGGGAAACTAATCAAATTTAATCAATTTCTAGCTTGAACTCCATTCATCTTTCTTTTTGGAGGAAACAATGATGCCCAAATCAATTATAATGACACACTTTGCTGAGTGTCACCATATAGCGATTCTATCACCATTTCAAACTATGATTCCAATTAAATACACTGACGCTGATTAAAAAATGGTGATGCTAATATAATATAGAGGTATCAAAGATTTACAAACTATGACGCTTGATCATATAGCGATCCTATCATGCTCTTTGGTTTGTCCTCAAAGCAACAGACTTATTCACGAGAGTGATCCTATCGTGTATAGTGATGCCCAACTTTGGTTAAAAATTTAATGATCATTTTTTCAACATGTATTTTGATTTTTTTTGAGTTATCGGAGTACTAACATGCCTCTAACATTGTTATGGTTTTTAGAATAACACAGTTTTGTAGGATTGGACAACATGAAGTTGAAGTGAAGAAGCATTCTCATCTTAATATTTTATGATTGTAACAAGAGTTTGATGCTTTGGGGAAATTATAACCCAATTTCTTATGCTTTTTACTTTACATACTAGGACCTCAATAAGTTTTATTTGGGTTTTAAAATGAGCACCCAAATGGGACTAAAATTGAACCCTCATCTTGTCATTGTCTTTTGGGTTTAAAATTGAACAAGGCAACTTAACATTTCATTTGGTGCTTAAAATATACTCATCACTGCTTTGAGGTATTAAAATTTATGAGTGTTTGTTGTGTTTTGATTTACAACATTGTTATTAGATGCGTATGGAATTCTCTCGTGCCACTCAACGATTTTGAGAAACATAAACATTCCTTAACACTTTACAAAATCACCTACATATTTCATTTTGGATTAAAAATGAACCCCTTGCAAGTGTAAGGAAAAGGTGTGGTGTGTGTTATCTCATTGTTTTATATGAACTCGGATGATCAAACTAAAAATGTACTTCCTTCCTATTGTTTATCTTTAGAAGGGCCTATCAACCCGCTTTGAAAGGAGGGAATGACCCAAGCAGTAACAGGCTAAAGCCAAGCTCTTTCGAACCACTAGATAAATGTGTGGTTGCAATGAAAATTATGATCAACGGGAAGTGGTACTGAAAGATCTCTCTTAGTATCTTTATGATGTAAAAATCCCTTGTTCTAAGGGTTGGGAGACCTCTCGAGGGAGTTTATCATAGTATTCCCTGAATCAAAAGCACTTATTATGAACCATTTTTTAAAATCTAAAATCCTTAATACTTGTTGGTGCAAGAACAATCGTTCTGAAGCTGCCCTGCATTTATACTATTCATTTTTTAAACAAAAAAATTCCTTAGGATCTTAGGATCTTTAGGATTTTGAGATTTGGTGGTTCTAAGAAGTGTGTGCCATGGAGGAGAGTTAGTGTCACCAAATCTCTCACTGCTTGCAATGTCTTAGTGTTTAGAGAAATTTGAGTGGGAACTCAACAAGTACAACCATTTCAACCTAAGATTGTAAATTATTGTGAGTTAGTTTAATAACTCGCTTGGATCTAAAACATTCACTATCTTCCTTAAAATTTTAAACACTTTGGCTCAAATATGGATACCTCTTGAATTAGCCTTGCTATTATTACTTGTCCTAAGGATTTCTATCCTTCAATATTTCTAAATATCTTGACTTATATCTCAATCCATATTTTCCAAAGACAACATAGTAAATTATGGCTTCAACCTCATGATTCTCACAAAATAGACATTGTGAAAGTTATGATGTTTTGGACATAAACATTTTAGTTTGAAAACATAATCCATACAAGTGTTTGTGGTAAAATAAATTAACTTAAGCAAGATAAATTGACAATTTGAACCCCCACATGGCCATTTGGAGGTTGATTTCTCCCATTCACCAAACCAACCTTATAGGTGCTATCATTCAACCAAACTTTGAATTCATTAAGGGAGAACATGTTGGCAACACAAGTGCAAAAAATTGAGAGGGAGGGGGGTGAATCAGTTGTTACAGAATTTCAAACTTATTAACTTTTTTAACCCTTAGTATCAAATCTAATTAATAACCATGAAAGCATAAATAAAAAACACATCAGAAATACACAACACAATTTTTTGTGTGGAAACCCTATTAGGGGAAAAACCACGGTGAAGGTTAATCCACAAATTTATACTTTGTTAAAAGTATGAGAAGAATAAATGGGAATGCACATGCATTAAGAGACACTTCCTAGAGCTCACTACTCAAATACAAGGGAAGACTCACTGTCTTCCATAAAAATTCAGATAAAATCCATCTGAAGAATTTGAACTAAGAGAGTAGCATCTGCTAATGCTTGATTACAGTTTCGGTTGAGCACATGAACACTTCTTCACTTTTCTTCACTCTTCTTCACACTTTGCTTTGCCTTCAAATTATCTAATCTTTATTCACACATAGCACTCACACACTTCGCATTACACATTCATCAAATGAGATAAACAATTGTTCATATATATCTGCAACAATTAATCACATTGCTTTATGTCGGCTTGAACAAAATAATAGAAGAATGCAAATTTTCGGTCCAAAACAATAAATATTATTAATTTGAATCTACCAAGGTTTTCCACAACATAGTAGAGGCCCAAAACAATGTCCTCAAACACAAAAAACCTTCAAATATTTTTCCTCGAAGATCCACAACACGCTAAAGTCACCCTATCGGCCATAACATGAAAAACATGAACATGCAAGAGAAAATAATGGATCATGAGCACAAAAATCAATGTGAACATGCAACACAGATAAAGCATGATCTAGAAAGCTCCACAAACACCATAAAAACATACGCAACAACTCAGATTACCATAATCACATTATCTTCTTCTAGGAACACTAGCTTTGGTAACAGAGTAACTGTTGAAACACAGAAACTCATAACTTGCTCAAATATTCATGTGTACCTCTAAAAATCTCAGTGGGTAAACTAGGTAGACTTGAAAACAAACCCTTTAATCTGAAACTTCTCACCATCAACATACTGAACTTTCCATCATACTGATCTTCACTACTTTGTAGACAACCTGCAACTTATTTTATTACAATTTTCTCAATATCCTCGACATATACAGTCTTAAAGACATTAATGCTAATAGTATTGACATCAATGACAACCACATATCAACAACATAACCACAATCATCCAACAATCTCTCCCTTTGGAATTTATGGCAACACATGATGTGAAAACCACCATCAACACAACTAACTTCAACACTTATTCTCCCTTAGGTTTTGATTCTTCTCTCATGACTTCTTCTTCCAGATTTTCACATTGCTCTTCTCCTCCTTGATTCTTCAAGAGTTTTTCACATTATTATTCTCACCCTTTGACATCAATGACAAAGATACATAAGCTCTAAACCACATATCTAAATTTTTTGACTACTCCCCCTGAGTAGTAGCCACCACAATATCAATCTAAATCATAATATTATTGTGAAATGCTTGGAGTGATGCAATGTCTTGCATCATTGTTTCTAGATTTTTGTAATTCACTTTCTAGCTGAGCAAGTTCTCCATTTATTTTTTGTGTTCATTGGATTTCTCCTTTAAGGATTGAGCTAGATTCTATTTGTTCTTCTTCCTTTCTTCAATCTCTTTAGTTAGCTTCATCACCATAGATTCCATCTCATGCTTTAGGGTAGCATTTACTCTGGCAAGATTTTCACATTCTTTAGTTATTTCCTTCAAGGTCTGATTCAGGTAAGCATCATCCATATTTTCACTCTCTTATTGCTTGATAACAAAGATCCTTCCTTTTCTCCCTAGATTTGACAATATGATCCTTCAATGACTGAATGAATATCTTAGCATCCCTAAGATTTTCTTTCAATTCATGTACTTCTTCTTTAGACTGATCAAGGTCATCAAGTGCCACCAAAAGTTGTTGCTAAAGACTACTAGAGTCCATCACATTCCAAGATCCACCTCAAGCTGCTAAACTTCTTCCGAGGAACCAGATGCTCTTGTACCAATTGTTGGACTCAAGGGAAAACTGAGAGGGGAATTAGTGTTCAAAAAATATTAACCTTATTAATCTAAAACTCAACCATTTAGTCATTACATTAAAAGAAAGATGCAAGAATTCAAAGAAAACATTCATAACACCATTACAAAAGGATTTTTTCATGGAAAACCTATTAGGGGAAAAACCATGGTGGAGGTTAATCCACAATTTGAGTACTCAAATAAATTTTTACAAAAGGAATGCACTTGCATTCAAGCACATTACCTAGAGCTCACTACTCAAAGGGAAGGCTCACTGCCTTACAAAAGTTCAGACTAAAACCATCTGAAGGATGAACTAGGATAGTAGCATCTATTTATGCCAGATTATAGCTTTGATGAAGCTCATGGATTAAATTATGGATATACTTTTTAATTTTGCACTTCGCTATGCTCTTCTCTGCTCCTTTTTGCTCTTCGCATCATATATAGACAAATTTGCACCATTAATCTACTAAATTCCGCACTATATTCATATTTTATATCTTCACATACTTATCCACACATGACACACACAAAAACGATAGAACCAATCTCATATATATATCCGCTATCAAGGATTTGATCATTCTTATGCCAGCTTCATAAAACATTTAGTTCTTCTGAAATGTTGGCCAGATCCACCACTAAATAATTATTTGGATCCTCCAAAGTCAGTTAAGACAAAGATAAGACCTAAAAAAAACATAATAGAGAACAAATACATTTGATTAATTTCTCCTTATGCATCTACGATTGCTATATTTGTGAGGTCAACCTTCTAGCATAGATAGACAACACATTAGTGCACTAGATCTCCTAGATCACATAATAGTGAATGTGTATCAGTTTACTTCATGAATAAGCATCAAAAAACATCAACAAACCTTACTTAGAGATCCACAACCCAAAATAATAGTCTAGTGGAGCATCCAGATAAACTTTTATGCCTATAACTGGATGTCATGTTCTTCACCCTATTTTGCCGGTGTAAACCAAAATAGTACTTTAGATCGGATGCCTGACTTAGGTTTCTAAGGTTGCCATGGTTGCCATCAATGAAAAAATTTACAAGCCATATGCCAACAGTCTCCCCCTTTGGCATTGATGGAAACACTTAGTGAAAAATGACTAAGTGTCAGAGTCATTATAGGTATGATTCCAAGCTTCACTGCATTCTCTTCCCCTAAGATTTATGAGTTATTTTTTACTGCATTCTCTCCCCCTTTGACATCAATGAAAAATTATAGAAACCATATGCCAAAAACACAAAACACGTGTTCAAAAAAATTTCAAAGCTTCAAAATATATATACTGACAATTCTCTCCCTTAGACCAAAACTTCAAAAAATTGAAAACAATTGTCTGCAACTTTAGAAAAATATCTTATGATTTTTTTTCATTTCTGGAAGAAATTTATTCCAAGCATCTATTGTGATCCCAATGATAATGATCAAACTGTTATTCTTGGATGTTTTTTTGATAATTTTAGTTAAATATTTTGGAATTATAATGGCTTCTTCTAGTTTCTCACCTTTCCTTAATATTTCCACTAGCTGCATGGGGCCAACAAATGCAATAGTTATAGATGTTGTTAGATAAATTTATGCATTTCCTTAATTCATTCATTTTCTTCTTCAGTTTGGTTAGTGATATTCTAAACTGTTCCTTCAAGTGAGAAATGACTTCACCTTCTTCTTTCTTTATCTCCGGAGTTCATTGATTCTTTACTGCATTCAATCATCTCCTTAGGTAGAATATTCTGCAAACTCTCCAATTTGATCTTTCATTGCTCAACATGAGCATTTAATACACTTAGGATCATGTCTTGATTATATGATGGTCTAACAGACCATAACTTAGTGATCTTTTGCATTCCACCTTCTTCTTGAGTAAGTTGTTGTAGCATTTCTTTTGACAAATCATCTTCTTCCTCGTTGGCTTTTTCTAGTTCTAATTCATTTTTCTCAGTTTCTTCATCAGACTCTTTGTTTAGAATATCCACAATTTCCTAGAATATGAGTATATTTGACTACAAACTGGTTCATTTTTTTTCCACACCACATTGTCGATTTTTGGCAAATAGTTCATGAAATACATTAGTAGGCATATGATCAAAGTACCAAACCTGAAAGGGTAGCCTATTTCTTTTTTTAGTTGCACATTCTCCATTAGCTAATCCTTTATCAACCCACACAGGTCAAAGTCCTAACCTTCGATTATCATCTTATGAGAAATGTAGACAACGCTAGCCGAGGTCACTCCTTCTCAGTTTCTAAAAAAGACTTTATATGAAATTCCATGTGCAATGTATTTTGTAATAGTATTCTTGATTATCACAATTATCAGCACCCTCTGATCTCTGATTAATCCGGTTAGGGTTTCAACTTCCTTGTTCCAGATGGATTTCTTCCTTGGTACATCTCTGACCAGTGATAACTTTAAGAAACCCCCCTCAAAAAAACATATAAATCTTGGCGAATCTTTCATTTTTTGAGGAAAAAAAAAAAATTTCTATTGGCAAAACTTTCCTTTTTTTCGAAAAAAATATTAGTTTTATTGGCAATTTTTTTACATCACTAAAATTTTGTGGAAAATTTTGGCAAATCTTGAAAAATAATAGGAAAATGCATTGATTACGATGGCGAATCCATCCAATCTAAAAATAATTCTCATGGAAAAGTAGGGGCCTCAGGGTGGAAATTATCGATGAGTTGAAGGGGTAGACTATAATATTTACTTTCTACCATTGTTTTATAATATAATATAATGGCCCTCATTATATTCTACAAGGTAAAATGTAACCATGATCTTTAATTCTCATGCGGGCTCAAAACTGCTTTTAGATCATTGGTCTAAAAACCCTTGTTGTACACTATAAGGTGAAATTTACCCACAATCTATAATGCTCGTGATACCCAAAATTATGGGCCCCATGAGCATTACAGATCATGTGTACATTTTACCTTGTGGAATACAAAAAGGGCCATTATATTATATTTAAATCAATGGTGGAAACTAAAGATCTTAGAAATATGGTCCTAAAGAAAATAATAGTTATGATATACTATTGGAAAATTAATATAGATTTCTCTAATAATTAATAAAATTAAGGAAAATCTGATCTAATCATGTATCGAATATTGTGGAAAATTTTTGGGTTAAATTTTTTAATAAAATATATTATTTGAAGATTTAAATAAGACTATAATAAAATTTTGTAAAAATGTGGTGATTCAAGTCACATTGTAGCTCAAACTATTAGCCAATTTTGGATTCCCAAATTTTAACTATTAGCCAATTGACGAATATTAGCCACTACAAAAATCACTATCTCCGACTTTGCATAATCTAGTCAAATTCTCAATTACCTCCTTTGAAATGGTTTAGGGTTTTTCCAAAGTTAAAGTATCATCATGTAATCTGCTCAAGATGAATTTGACAAACTATATGTCCTCAAAGTATGAAAACTCATTCGAAATATCCAAATTTATGTGTTTGGCTTCACTCAATTGCTTCAATTCATTGGGTAGTAGAAAATTCCTCATAGACCTACTTTTTCCATTGTTGTATTTGTCCAAAATAATTTTCCTCTCAATTTTTTCCATTTTCCTTTCACAATTAGGTTTAACAATCGCACACCAGATTATATGAGAATAATGAAAACAATTGAAATACCTAATAGATTATGAGTTACGATGGAAAACCAACTTCTCTTCTTTGAAATTCTTCTAGTGAGTGCTCTCCTTCTTCTCTTATTTGATGCAAAGTGACAAATGATGATTCCCACTTGAATTTTATAGTTCACACATGTGCAATAAATGCATTTTCCCTAAGTTCTCTGGGTTCTCTATCTTCTCAGACAGTCAGAGAAAAATTCTCTTGTGGACCTATGAATTCTCTTAATTTCCTTATAAAGGTTCTAAAAAATCCTCTGCACATCATCAATACACCTTTTTGACTATTCTTCGCATTCTAGTAGCATCCGTAGATAGGGGAGGAAAGGTTTTGTTGGGAAACTCCCCCTAGGCCAGTGGCTTGAAATAAATTACTGAAAGAGTTACTAGAAGTAGTTTCTGGTGTAGAACCATTCCCAATATCAGAATCATTTTTCCTTACCCGTGTCTTCTTCATCTCATCTCATATCTCATCTGTAGTCACTTTTCCTTTTCCTTTGTCATTTCCTTGTATATTTCTGCCTCTGTGTATTAGACCTATTCTATCCACAGTTTTGTCTCTACAGAATCTTGCAATGTGATTGTATCTATTGCAATTTTAGCACATAGTAATTCCTTGTCCAAACCAATCATTCCATTGATTTCTTGTTGATCTGCATTGATTAGCAATATGTCCAAATTTTCCACATGTGTAACACTCAACATTCTTTTTGTTGATAGAGTAGTTTAACATATTTTTCTACATTGATTTGATTTGTGACCAAATTTCTTGCATTTAAAACACTGACCAAAAAATGATGAGTCTCTTGATTTCATATTACTTCTGCACTGAGTAGCCATATGGCCAAACTTATTGCAAGAAAAACAATATCCATTAAATTTTTGAGCATTAGGTTGTCTTACCAGATACCTTCCAACTTTGTTCATTAGGTTTCCTTGTCTGAAATTATTCTGTCCAGGTTTGGAACTTTCTCCATTTTAACATCCAAGACCTCTCTTATCACTTCCACTCTTCTATCCTTGAGTCAACTCATCAAGCTTCACTAAACTAATTTTGAAATTTTCTTTGTATTCATTTGCAATGATAAGATCATTTCTAAGGATAACAATATGCTTACCAAGTTCTTTTTCATTGTTTCTAGATTGTTGTAATTCACTTTCCAACTCAACAAGTTCTTCATTTATTCTTTTGTGTTCATGAGATTTCTCCTTTAAGGATTGAGCTAGATTCTCTTTGTTCTTCTTCCTTTCTTCAATATCTTTAGTGAGCTTCATCACCATAGATTCCATCTCATGCTTTAGGTTATCATTTTCTCTAGTAATTTTTTCACATTCTTGAGTTATTTCCTTCAAGGTCTGATTTAGGTGAGAATCATCCATATTTTCACTCTCTTGTTGCTTGATCTGATCACAAAGATCCTTCCTTTTCTCCCTTGATTTGACAATCTGATCCTTCAATGACTGAATTAATTTCCTAGCATCCCTAAGATTTTATTCAATTCTTGTACTTCTTCTTTACACTGATCAAGGTCATCAAGTACCACCAAAAGCTATTGCTAAAGACTACCAGATTCCATCACATTCCAAGATCCACCTCAAGCTGCTAAACTTCTTCTAAGGAACTAGGTGGTCTAATACCAATTGTTGGACTCAAGGGAACACTGAGAGGGGGGGGTGAATCAGTGTTAAAAAAATCTTAACCTTATTAATCTGAAACTCAACCATTCGGTCATTACATTAAAAGAAAGGTGTAATAATTCAAAGAAAACATTCATAACACCATTACACAAGGATTTTTGGGTGGAAACCCTATTAGGGGAAAAACCACAATGGAGGTTAATCCACAATTTGAGTACTCAAATACATTTTTAGAAAAGGAATGCACTTGCATTCAGGCACACTGCCTAGAGCTCACTACTAAAAGGGAAGGATCACTTCCTTACAAAAGTTTAGATTAAAACCATTTGAAGGATGAACTAAGATAGTAGCATCTATTTATGCCAGATTACAGTTCCGGTGAAGCTCATGGATTAAATTATGGATCTACTTTTTAATTATGCACATCGCTCTACTCTGTTATGCTCCTTTCTGCTCTTCGTATCACACATAGAGAAATTCACATCATTACTCTACTAAATTTCACACCGTATTCATATTTTCTATCTTCACATACTTCTCCACACATGACACACAAAAAAATGATAGAACCAATCTCATATATATATTCGCTATCAAGGATTTGATCATTCTTATGTCGGCTTCATAAAACATTTAGTTCTTCTCAAATCTTGGCTAGATCCACCACTAAATATTTATGTGCCTCCTCTAAATTCAGTTAAGACAAAGAGAGGATGTAAACAAAACATAATAGACCACCAATACATTTTATTAATTACTCCTTATACATCCACGATCGCTATATTCGCCAGGTCAGCCTTCTAGCATAGATAGACAACACATTAGTGCTTTAGATCTCCTAGATCATGTACCAGTGAATTTGTATCAATGTACTTCATGAATAAGCATCAGAAAACATCAAAAAAACTTCCTTAGAGATCCACAACCCAAAATAATAGTCTGGTGGAGTATTTAGACCAACTTTTATGCCTATAACCGAATGTCCTATTCTTCACCCTATTCTGTTGGTGTAAACCAAAACTGTGTTGTAGATCAGATGCCTGAATTAGGTTTACAAGGTTGCCATGGTTACAATCAATGAAAACACTTACATGCCATATGCCAACAATCTCCCCCTTTGTCATTGATAGCAACACTTAGTGAAAAATGACTAAGTGTCATAATCATTATAGGTATGATGCCAAGCTTCACTACATACTCTTCCCCTAAGATTTATGAAGCATTTTTTACTACATTCTCTCCTCTGACATTAATGAAAAAGCATAGAAACCATATGCCAGAAATACAAAACACATGTTCAAAAAAAATTCAAAGCTTCAGAATACATATGCCGGTGATTCTCTCCCTTAGACCAAAACTTCAAAAAAATTGAAAATAATTGTCTACAACTTTAGAAAATTATCTTAATATTTTTCTTCATTTTCGAAAGAAATTTCTTCCAAGCATCTATTGTGATCCCAATGATAATGATCAAAGTATTATTCTTGGAATTTTTTTTGACAATTTCAGTTAAATATTATTGAATTATAATGGCTTCTTCTAGTTTCTCACCTTTCCTTAATATTTCCACCATTTGCTCCAATCTGCATTCAGTTTGATCCTTCACCTTCCAAAAGGTGTCAACAAGTGTGTTCTTGGTAAGTTGAATTTTGGTGTGTTAAGACTGTAAATCTTGAATGTTTCTCTTGATGGTGTCATCCTGATCTTGTAACATGCCAAAGCTTTTACCAATTCCATTCAACTTTGTTTCAATTTGATCCAATTTATCTTTGTAATTACTAATTACATGGGGCCAATAGATGCAATGGTTGTAGATGTTATTAGCTAAATTTATGCATTGCCTTAATTCATTCATTTTCTTCTTTATTTTGGTGAGTGATATTCTAAACTACTCCTTCAGGTGAGAAATGACTTCACCTTCTTTGTCTTTATCTCTGGAGTTCATTGATTCTTTACTGCATTCAATCATCTCCTCAGGTAGAATGTTTAGCAAACTCTCCAATTTGATCTTGCAGTGCTCAACATGACCATTTAATAAACTCAGGATCATGTCTTGATCATATGATGGTCTAACATACCATAAGTTAGTGATCTTCTGCATTCCACCTTCTTCTTGAATAAGCTGTTGTAGAATTTATTTTGACAAATCATCTTCTTCCTCAGTGGCTTTTTCTAGTTTTGATTCATTTTTCTTAGTTTCTTCATCAGAATCTTCATCTGGAATATCCACAATTTCCTTATCTTTACCTTTTCCCTCAATTATGGGAACTTTGCATTCCAAAGGGCTATACTCAACATTTATTTTTATCTTTTATGTCTTTTATCCATGCCACTAAAAGAGGAACCAACCTCTATTATTCTTACCAGAGGGGAAATATTGACTTAACCACACTTTGCAAGCACATTCTTAAAGAAATTTTCAAATTCTATATCCTAATTAGTTGAGTTCCTAGAATATGAGTATATCTGACTACAAACCGGTTCATTTGTTTTCCACACCACATTGTCGATTTTTTTAAAATAGTTCAAGAAATTCATTACAAAGTATATGATAAAAGTACCAAACCTAAAACGGTAGCTTGTTTCTTTTTTCAGTTGCACATTCTCCATTAGCTAATCCTTTATCAACCCACATAGGTCAAAGTCCTGACCTTCAATTATCATCTTATGAGAAATGTAGACAACACCAACTGAGGTCTCTCCTTCTCGGTTTCTTAAAAATAATTTATATGAAATTCCATGTGCAATGTATTTTGTAATAGGATTCTTGAATGTCACAATTATCAGTGCCCTCTGATCATTGATTGTTCTAGTTAGGGTTTCAACTTCCTTGTTCTAGATGGATTTCTTCCTTGGTACATCTAATCCAATCAAATTCTCAATTACCTCCTTTGAAATGTAGGGTTTCTCCAAAGTTAAAGTATCATCATGTAATCTTCTCAAGATGAATTTGACAAACTTCATGTCCTCAAAGTAAGGAAACTCATTCCAAATATCCAAATTTTTGTGTTTGGCTTCACTCAATTGCTTCAATTCACAGGGTAGTAGCAAATTACTCATAGACCTAATTTTTCCACTGTTGTATTCATCCAAAATGATTGTCCTCTTGATTTGTTCCATTTTCATTTCACACTTAGGTTTAACAACCGCACACTAGATTATATGAGAATTATGAAAACAATTGAAATACCTGATAGATTATGAGTTACGACGGTGAACCAACTTCTCTACTTCAAAATTCTTCTAGTGAGTGCTTTCCTTCTTCTCTTCTTCAATGCAAAGTGACAAATGATGATTCCCACTTGAATTTTATAGTTCACACACGTGCAATAAATACATTTTCCTTTTTCATTTCCTTGTATATTTCTGCCTCTGTGTACCAGACCTATTCTATCCACAATTTTGTCTCTACAGAATATTGCAATGTGACTATATCTATTGCAATTGTAGCACATAGTACTTCCTTGTCCAAACCAATCATTCCATTGATTTCTTGTTGATCTGCATTGATTAGAAATATGCCCAAATTTTCCACATGCGTAACATTCAATATTATTTTTGTTGATAGAGTAGTTTAACATATATTTGCATTCATTTTATTTGTGACCAAATTTCTTGCATTTAAAAAACTAACCAAAAAATGATGAGTCTCTTGATTTCATATTACTTATGCATTGAGTAGCCAAATAGCCAAACTTATTGCAAGAAACATAGTATCCATTAAATTTTTGAGCATTAGGTTGTCTTATCGGATACCTTCCAACTTTGTTCATCAGGTTTCCTTGTCTAAAATTCTTCTGTCTAGGTTTGGAAATTTCTCCTTTTTCATATCCAAGACCTCTCTTATTATTTCCACTCTTATGTCCTTGATTCAGCTCATCAAGCTTCACTGAACTGATTTTGAACTTTTTTTTGTATTCATTTGCAATGATAAGATCATTTCTGAGGATAACAATTTTCTTACCAAGTTCTTGTTCATTGTTTCTAGATTGTTTTAATTCACTTTCCAGCTGAGCAAGTTCTTCATTTATTCTTTTGTGTTCATCATATTTCTCCTTTAAGGAATGAGCTAGATTCTCTTCATTCTTCTTCCTTTCTTCAATCTCTTTAGTCAGATTCATCACCATAGATTCCATCTCATGCTTTAGGGTAGCATTTTCTATGGAAAGATTTTAACATTCTTTAGTTATTTCCTTCAAGGTCTGATTCAGGTGAGCATCATCCATATTTTCACTCTTTTGTTGCTTTATTTGATCAGAAATATCCTTCCTTTTCTCCCTAGATTTGACAATCTGATCCTTCAATAATTGAATGAATTTCTTAGCATCCCTAAGATTTTCTTTCAATTCCTGTACTTATTCTTTAGACTGATCAAGGTCATCAAGTGCCACCAAAAGTTGTTGATGAAGACTACTAGAGTCCATCACATTCCAAGATCCACCTCAAGCTGCTAAACTTCTTTTGAGGAACTAGATGCTCTGATACCAATTGTTGGACTCAAGGGAACACTGAGGGTGAAGGGTATGTGCAGGATCATCATGGAAAAAACAGGCCCTTAAGTGGCAATGAAAACTTAGAAAATAAGAGTTAGGAAACTTGACGTAAAAATTTGAATAAGTAATCTATATTATTTCAAAAATATGTAAGAATAGAATCTATAGCAAATTGAATGTAGTTTCTAAACTAATAGGTTTTTTAAAAAAATAAAAAATCGTTTTGGTGAAAATTTGAAATTTCAATGTAGTAGTACTTAAATTTTAGGGAAAAAATAAGTAGGTGTCTGTCTAACCACCCTAAGCACAAGAAAATGATAAAATATTTTTATAATATTTTATATGTAAGTAGAGGAATCATGTTTCGATGTGATGCATATTTTTCTATAATTTTTTTCCAACTAAATAATTAATTATGATTTTTTTATTACAACTTTTAAAAAATATAAAAAACTCGTATGTCTGACCACATTAACTTGGTCAAAACTTCATGAAATTCAATTTTTATTTTTTTAATCCTATATTATGCGAAGCATAGAATGTGACCCATATTTTGGATCCAAATAATGTGATACCATTTGAAAGCTATAGTTATTTTTCAATCAGCCTATCAATCGGGACTTTATTTGTAATTCAAATAGAAAATGATTAATAATTATTTATTAAATTCAAAGTAAAGCATAATTTATATTGGTGGAAAGCTGAGAGTCTCCTTTAAAAACCATTTTCATTTCATCAATTTTGGGTAAAAAAATTGGTCAGCCACATGGGCCATCATATCACTTACATATCACCACTTTTTGGCCCATCATGATCCTGCACATACCCTCTGTGGATGGAATTGATCCCGCACATACCCTGAATCAGTGTTCAACAAATCTTAACCTTATTAATCTAAAACTGAACGATTCGGTTATTACATTAAAAGAAAGATGAAAGCATTCAAAGAAACCATTCATAACACCATTACAAAAGGATTTTTGCATGGAAACCCTATTAGGGGAAAAACCACGGTGGAGGTTAATCCACAATTTGAGTAGTCAAATAAACTCCTACAAAAGGAATGCACTTGCATTCAGGAACACTTCCTAGAGCTCACTACTCAAAGGGAAGGCTCATTGACTTACAAAAGTTTATATTAAAACCATATGAAGAATGAACTAAGATAGTAGAATCTATTTATGCCAGATTACAGTTTCGGTGAAGCTCATGGATTAAATTTTGTATCTTCTTTTTAATTTTGCACTTCGCTCTGCTCTGCTTTACTCCTTTCTTCTCTTCGCATCACACATAGAAAAATTTGCACCATTACTCTACTGAATTTCAAACCATATTAGTATTCACTATCTTCACATACTTCTCCACACACGACACACAAAAAAATAATAGAACCAATCTCATATATATATCCGCTATCAAGGATTTGATCATTCTTATGTCAGCTTCATAAAACATTTAGTTCTTCCCAAATGTCGGCCAAATCCACCACTAAATCTTTATGCGCATCCTCAAAAATTTATTACGACAAAGAGAGGACCTAAAAAAAACCTAATAGAGAATGAAGACATTTGATTAATTACTCCTTATACATCTATGATTGCTATATTCACCAGGTCGGCCTTCTAGCAATGATAGACAACACATTAGTGCACCGAATCTCCTAGATCGGATACCAGTGAATGTATATCAGTGTACTTCACAAATAAGCATCGGAATACATCAAAAAACCTTCTTGATAGATCCACAACCCAAAATAATAGTCCGATGGAGTATTCAGATCAACTTTTATGCCTATAACTAAATGTGTTGTTCTTCACCCTATTCTGCCCATGTAAACCAAAACTGCACTATAGATTAGATGCCTAACTTAGGTTGCCAATTTTTCCATGGTTTTCATCAATGACAACACTTACAATCCATATTCCAACACTTTATCCATAGTACTTGAGTACAATTGTTAGTAGCAGCAATGTATTTTGCCTCTACAGTAGACAAAGAAATGGCATTATTCTTTTTACTTAGCCATGAAATCAACTTCTTTCCCAAGAAAGATGTGCCACCACTGGTAATTTTCCTTTCATTCACATCTCCTACCCAATTAGCATCAGTAAAGGCACTTAAAGTAATATCATCATCTCTAGGATACCATAGGCCAAAATCAACTGTTCCCTTCAAGTATCTGAAAATTCTTTTTATAGTAGTCACATGAGATTCCTTAGGATCGACTTAAAATATTGCAACAATACATACAACATTCATGATATTAGGTCTAGTTTGAGTCAAATAAAGCAATCAACCAATCATTGATCTATATCTAGTCTGATTTTCCTTTGGAGAATCATCATTTGTTGTTAATTGACATCCGGTCACCATGGGTGTACCAACTAGCTTTGAATCTTCCATACCAAACTTCTTTATCAATTCTTTCACATATTTGGATTGAGGTATAAATATCCCTTTATCTAACTGATTAATTTGCAATCACAACAAAAAAATTCATCTCTCCAATCATTGACATCTCAAACTCATTTTGCATCTCATTAGAAAACTTCATGCACAAACCATCATCTCCTCAAAAAATGATCATCAACAAAGTCTTCCACAAACAAATATTTATCATCATCAATCCTAAAATAAAAATTACTATTAGCAGTACCCTTGCTAAATCCAACCTTCAACAAATACTTGTCCAATATGCCATACCAAGCTCTAGGGGATTTCTTGAGTCCATAAAATGCTTTCTTCAACTGACACACCATATCTCCTTGATTAGTCAATTGAAATTCATCAAGTTTCTCAATGTACACTTCTTCTAATTTTCCATTTAGAAATGTTGACTTGACATCCATCTGATAAACCTTGTAGTTTTTGAAAGCAACATAAGCAAGAAATAGTCTCACAACTTCAATTCTAGCAACAAGGGAAAATGTCTCTTCAAATTCAATTCCTTCCATTTGAGAGTAACCTCTACATACCAGTCTTGCTTTCTTTCTGATAACTTCACCTTGCTCATTTCGTTTGTTTCTAAAGACCCATTTAGTTCCAATTACATTTTTATCCATAGGTCTAGGAACAAGAATCCATGTATTATTCTTCTCAATTTGTTGTAGTTCTTCTTTCATTGCTTCAATCCAATGTTCATCTTTGCATGCTTCATTTATATTACTTGGCTCGGTCTTTGATATCAAACAGTATTCTTCTACAATTCTTCTCCTATTTTGGACACCTTTGTTCTTATCACCTATAATCTGATTTTCTAAATGATTTAATCTCACATACCTTGCAGTCTTAGGTTGTTCTTGAATTTCAGGCTCTTGTGATCTCTCTTCTATACTTTCATTAGAATGATCTGAACTTGATTTGAGGTTTGAACTTTGTTTGTACTATCATTTTGATCATCAGAGTCATATCCATAGGTTTTGGATGGTCTACCAATTTCTTCATCAACCTTAACATTTTCACTTTCAACCATTTTATTCAATCTCTCTGTGTAGCACCGGTAGGCCTTGCTCTAAGTAGAATAACCAAGAAATATTCCTTCATCACTTCTAGCATCAAAATTTCCTATATCTTCATCTCTTTTGATGTAGCATTTAATCCCAGAGATTTTGAAATAACTAACATTAGGCTTATGACCAAACCATAGCTCAAAAGGGGTCTTACTAGTATCACCTTTTATTTGTATCCAGTTGAGGATATAAACAATAGTACTCACAACTTATCTCCAATAGATATGAGGAACATTTCCTTCTAGTGTCATAGTTCTAGCAACATCTTGAACTATCCTATTCTTCCTTTCCATAACTCCATTTTGTTGAGGGGTCCGCAGTGCAGATAATTGTCTCTTTATCCCATGTTCTTCATAGAAAGAATTAAACTCACTAGAAGTGAATTCACCACCTCTATCTGATCTTAAACACTTAATCTTTAGACCTGTCTCTATCTCAACCATAGCCTTAAAGATCCTAAACTTCTCTAGAGCTTCAAATTTATCCCTTAAGAAAGTGACCCACATCATCCTAGAATAATTGTCAATAAGCAATATGAAATACTTGTAACCTTGAAAATTTTTGATTCTAGCAGGACCACACAAGTAAGTATGAACAAGCTCCAACAATTCATTTGAACAATGTTTGTTGTAAAATGAAATTCTAGTTTTCTCTCCTAACTGACATTCCTTGCATATGGCATTAGTAAGCTTTACCAATTTAGGAATATCTCTCACTGCCTGAGTAAAACTTATCTTGATAATACTATCAAAGTTTACATGAAACATTCTCCTATGCCACAACCATCTTTCATCAACTTGAGAAATCAGACAAATTTTACTAGCAGCATTCAGGTGAAAAATGTTACGTTTTTTTTTATACTTGAAGCAATCACATTTACAGAACTTCCCAATATTCTACTCTTTCCATCCTTGAATTGAAGATTGTATCCCTTATCAACCATCTATCTAACACTCAAAATATTATGCTTCAAATCTTCAACATAAAGAACATCATCGGTATTATTCTTACCATCAAAATAAATACATCCTCTACCACAAATTATACCACCATTGTTATCACCAAATATTACAATACCACCATCATACTTTTCCAGTCTCACAAATTTTATTTTATCACCTGTCATGTGATGTGAACATCCACTGTCAATTACCCATTCATCATTTTCTTCAACTTGAGTAGCTAGGGCTTTCTCCACACTTGTACAACTAGCAGATTTAGTAGAGAGAGGTTTATTTTTCTTGATAGCAATAAACACAAAATCATCTTCACTTACATTCCCTTTATCAGATTCATCATCTATCACACCTTCATCAACAGCATAATAACACTTCTTTTTAAATCTAGGCTTGTTATATCTTGGCTTAGGGACTCTTTCTGAAGACCTTGATGCAAAATGACCTATCTTATTGCAAGAAAAATATTTAATAGGAAACTTTCCTTTATACTTACCTTCTCCTCTAGCTTCTCTTTTGACAATAAGTACTTCAATATCATTCATTTCTCTTTCTTCTTCTTCAATCTGTCTCATTTCTTCTTCATACTTGAATAACTTTCTAGAAGAACTTTCACCCAGACCATATCTTTGCTTGTCTCTTCCACAGTTAGTAGCTTTGAATGCAAATTCTATCTTAGGAAGGGCATCACCAAATTTACTCAACTCAAAAGCAATAAGTTTACCAATCAACATATCTCTGGTTATATATATCAGGAAAGGATCTAAGAACTTTAACAATAATATCTATTTCATTAACCTATCCACCAACACATATGATACCACACACAATTTCATTCACTCTCTACATGAAAGTAGTAATATTATCATCATTACCCATTCTCAACAGTTCATATTTCCCTTTCAGACTCTGTAGCTTAGCCATCTTCACATTAGCATCACCTTCATATAAAGTTTCCAAATTTTTCCAGATCTCATATGTAGTCTTTAGATCCATAAAATTCATCATCTAAAAATCAAATCAAAGCACTTCAATGATGCTTCCTTAGCCCTGATAATGTATTTATCATCCCTAATCTCAGTAGTAGTAGTAGGACCATTTTGAGGAATAACATACCTATTACTTGTAATGTTCCAGAAAGATTCAGCAATGCTTCTCAGATGACACTCCATTTGAGTCTTCCACAAATAATATTTTGTTCCATGAAATCTTGGACTATCCTTCTTATATGTTGCCATCCCAAATCACCTTAAGCTATTAAACTTCTTCCAACGAACCTGCTCTGATACCAATTGTTGGCAACACAAGGGTAGACAACTGAGGGGGGGTAAATCAATAGTCACAAAATTTCAAACTTATTAACTTTTTAAACCCTTATTCTCATATTTGATTAATAACCATGAAAGCATAAATCAACAACACATCAAAAATACACATAACACCAATATTTTTGCATGGAAACCCTATTAGTGGAAAAACCACGATGGAGGTTAATCCACAAGTTTATACTTTGTTAAAAGTATAAGAAGAATAAATGGGAATGCACATGCATTCAGGCACACTTCCTAGAGCTTAGAGCTCAGACACAAGGGAAGACTCACTGTCTTACATAAACATTCAAATTAAATCCATCTAAAGAATTTGAACTGAGAGAGTAGCATCTCCTAATGCCTGATTACAGTTTCTGTAGATACCGAAAATTGGTCTAGGCCTGTGAGTACATTTCAACATAATTTTCTATAGTCCATCATCTTGATGAAATAATGTATATTATTTAATTAACCTTTCTAACAAATATTTCCTCTATTAATTAAATACCTCTTTTTAATTAATTCATTAATTCATTATTAACCTTTATTCAACTTAATTAATTAAATAAATTATGTTTATTTAATTATGTCCATAACTAATTAATTCTACCCCCTTTATCTATCAATTAAATAATTTATTATTTAATTACCCCTTTATCATACTTTTCCAACTATATTAAATATCTTTATTTAATTATTCAATTAACCCCCTTTATCTATAATTAAATATTTATTATTTAATTATCCAATTCCACCTTTACAACAAGTCAATTAAATAAATTATCTTTATTTATTTAATCAAAGTCTCTTATTTTCGAATGTTGAATTAAATTAATATTTAATTCATATTTAATTAATTATGTCACATTCCTCTATCATTCAGTTATCTAGTTCATTCACTCACCTTTTGACTCGAGATCTATTTTTATTTCTCCAGTTATCTTTGAATTCAACACCAGTTTATCTATGTAAGAAGACTCTCTGTTACAACTAATTGATTAACTAGTTCTAACTCCTGTTTGCATTCGAATGCATTAAGTCTTCGAGTTCCAACTTTGGATTTTGCATACAAAGTCTATTTCTTCTATTTTTGGAGATTAAGATCTGAACTTGTGTTCTAACTCATGTTCTAAATTAGTCTCTATCTTCAATCTTTCCTGACTCGTGTTCTAACTCGCATTCTAACTCACGTTCTATCTGAGACAGAACTCACATCGCATGGCATTCATCAATCTCATCCGTCGATCTCTCTTTCAATCTGAGCCGATCGTTCGAAAACAAAAAATCTATAAAATGGCCTGTCACAATCATTATTCCTCCTCCCGAAATCACATACTTTTGAGAAGAGATTCAACTTCGATATTTTTCTTAGACACCCGACAATACTATACTTGCATTCAAACACAGAAATCTGAGGGCAAGAATACTAAAAAGGAAAAATGGAGAAGAACAATCAAGATAATTCGAAGGGATGAGCGCATATTCGATGAGATCATTTTGGTTTTATTAGTTTAGTTTATTTCCTCGTTCTTTGTTGTTAGATTTTAGATTGTTTAGATTAAGATTTAACTTTGTTTATCTAGTCATGCTTGCAGAAAAATCTAAGATGTTACAATTTTGGTTAAGCACATGAACACTTCTTCACTTTTCTTCCCTCTTTTTCATAGAATTCACATTACACATTCATTAAATGAGATAAACAATCGCTCATATATATCCATAACAAGTAATTGCATTGCTTTATGTCAGCTTGAACAAAATAATAGAATGAGTGAAAACTGTTAGCCCAAAACAATATAAAGATTACTAATGTTAATCTACCAAGGTTGGCCACAACATAGTAGAGACCCAAAACAATGTCCTCAAACACAAAACACCTTCAAAGATTTTTCCTCGAAGATCCACAACATGCTAAAGTCACCCTATCAACCATGAACATGAAAAACATGAACACGCAAGAGAAAATTATGGATCGCAAACACAACGATCAATGAAAATGTGCAACACAGATAGAGAACAATCTAGAAATGTCCATGAAAACCATAGAAACATACACAACAACTCAAATTACCAGAATCAAATTATCTTCTTCTAGGAACACCAACTTCAGTATCAGAATAACTGTCGAAACACAAAAACTCATAACTTGATAAAATATTCATGTGCACCTCTGAAAATTTCAGTGGGTAAACTAGATAGACTTGAAAATAAACCATTTAATCCACAACTTCTCAACATCAAAATTATGAACTTTCCATCATACTAATCGCCACTACTTCACAGACAACCTGTAACTTATTTTATTACAATTTTCTCAATATCCTTAACATATACAGTCTTAAAGAAATTAATACTAATAGTGTTGAAATCAATGAAAACCACATATCAGCAACATAACCACAATCATCCAATAGAAAAAATGGATATCATTAGCAGTTTTAGAAGCTTCAATTTTAAAACCAAGGAAACATCCAATTATTGGAGAATTGCAACAACCATCTTAGATAAAGAAGAATGAAGATTTGATATTTTGGCTAGAAGACCTATATTACACCCCCCGCATGGAAATAAATATCTTCTTCTTCTCTAAATGATCTCATGCAAAATGAAAATCCCCAAGATAAGGTCTAAAAGTTGTCATTACAAAATTAGGCACCTTAGTTCAAAAGAAATCAAAAACCACACTTCAACACTATACCAAAATAGAAACAAATTGTTAGTGAAATTTTATGAGCATGCACTAAGAAAACATATAGAAATGTATGCATTCTCTATGGGTCAAAATCTAGATCTTTTTCATGATAATCAACCTATCTAGAAAACTCGTCCTTTTTATGGTCTTGAACTTCTCTAAATGGCATATCACACAATCAAAATTTGTAAGGGAAGATCTACATCCAACCATTATAGAATAGGCATTGTAATTCAAAATTTGGTAGGAAGTGGGCTATAATACTTTATCACAACCGTAACCTCTTTTTAAGAAACTATTATGCTCAATGTAGGAGGAACGAACCAGATTTGCATACCTGCATCTATCCTCTCATTTAGGTCAAAATTGGGTCTTTAGGATTTTAAATATTTAGAGGTATAGCATGTTTCTCACTACCTTGGTCTTGGAAAACAAAGTTTCATTATAATTCAACATTGGGTCAAACATTTCATCCACCTCTTCATCAAATTTCATCCTTCACTTCACCAAAATTTGCAAAACTTTCGAATACACTAACACTTTTTGACTTAAACATCTATCAAACCAACCCCTAACTTGGCTACTTTGTATGTTAAATGTATCATTTTCCATGCACCTAGCTATTTTAGTTATCATCTTTGGACTAGTTTATCTTGAAGGTCATGAATCTACCCTAAAGATTCTCAATTTCATAAACATCATTTATCCTAACATTATAACATCAAACTCAAGTCAATAGTGTTGTCCCAAAACATTTACAAAGATCACTTTTCATATCACCCATCTTTTCATCCCCCATTATCATCAATGCTCCAAAAATAATTAGAGCATCCCTTTTACCTAGATTTGACTCAACTAGGGAGTCCAAACATTACAAATCTCAACATAACTCTCCCATAAGTGACCCAAGTTTTATGATAAAGAAAAGATCACAATACAATATAATCATGGAGAAAACCAAAGTCACATTTACCTCAAGTGATCCAAATCCTTTATAATTTGATCAGAGAAGTCAAGTCACCCCATCACAACAACCCTCATCTCCATCAGGACCATATGAGATAAAAGACATCACAAACAATCCCTTTGAGCTTAATAGGGAGGAAATCATATAACATCAAGCCTTTGAAAAAATAGCTCCTATTTCCCCATCATTTGTTACACAAAATTTAACACAAGGCTTCACAACTCACCCATCAGGGATAAATAAAAACATCCACTCCTAGTCTTGCAACTGGCCTTTCCAAGGACTATGGTCTAACTCTTCCATTTGAAAGAAGTACACTTTTGGGTACCCTCAATACCAATCCTCCACCTCCAACAACCACTTGGAAACCTAACTTTGGTTCTCCTCCTATTCGCAAAAATCCTAAGTAGCCATATAAACCACTAGACCTTCATTATTCCACCACAAAATCTACATATCAAGGACACCCCTCTTCATTCATACCCATGAGTACCACAAGTGTTCCCACCATCACACAAAGTATTATGGACCAAGTATCTCAAAAGAACACACAAGGGCATGTCAATACTATATCACATAGTCAACTCTCAATGTAGATAGGGACATCTTTACCTAATCCTCTCATTGGTTCATTTATACCATTGGTGTCACAAAACACATACATCCCATCCATTATCAACCCATCTCAAAGAAATCCTTTGGTAACAAATCCCATTAACATAAGTAATCCTTTATCCACATCTCTAGCAAAAGGAAATAGTCATGACATTGGACAAGGGAACCTTTTCAATCAATGGACTCAAGGTTCTAGTATGTCATTACCATTGCAAAATCTAATGACACTATCCTCATCTTTCCCCACGGTCCCCTTCGAAAAATTAAATGGAACCTCAAAATGACATTCCTCCACCTCAATCAACCATCTTACAATGAATGTTAAACCAAGGGAACTCCCAATCTCTCATCACCAACTCACAACCCATTCAAAACATCAATGCCTACAATCCATCGCAAGTGGCCCAACAACCAACTGGTCCTACATTACAGGCTCATACCTTAGCCTTATAGTAAGAAAAATAGACTTATCAGCAAGCCATCCAATAGTAGCAACAACAACAAGCAGCCTTAGCTACACAAAAACAACAAAAAGCATCCTTAGCCATACAACAAAAACAACAACAAGTATCCTTAGCCACACAACAACAACAAGCAGCCTTAGTTGCACAACAACAATAACACTAACAAGAATAATCCTATTAAGAATCTTTAGCAGCACAATAATGAAAATAAGCCTATCAAGAATCCTTAGTACCACAACAACAACATCAGGCCCAATAGCAAGCCCTTATGGCACACAAACAACATCAGGACAAACAACAAGCCTATCAAGCATCTTTAGTAGCACAACAACAACATCAAGCCCAATAACAAGCCCTTTTGAAACAACAACAACAATAGGCCCAAGAAAAATCCCTTGCAACACAACAAAAAAAACAAGCCTTACTAGCTAGTTAGTATTCCCAACATCACCAACAACAATAACAACAACAACAACAAACCTTACTAGCTAGTTAGTATTCCCAACATCAGAAACAACAACAAAAAATTTCCTACTATAATCCTCAATACAAAATCATTAATACAAATGGGTCAGGAACATATACATCAACACCTCAATCACCTTCACATAACCTAATGCCACCATACACCCCATAATACACACCATCATATCAAAATCCTACATATAACTCATCCATTATCCCACCATATGTTCCTTGGCCAATCCCACAAGACAATCTAGCATCACAATTCAAGGCTCTATCCCAAGAAATGAAATATCTTTGAATGGGAAAGGAAAAGAAGCCTCATACACATAATCTATTTCCTTATCCATTTGACCAAAACATCGCAATGGTGTCATTCCCTCCTAGATTTGAAATCCCCAAATTTGATAAATACAAAGGGAGAGGAAGTCCCATGGACCATGTCAAAGAATTAAATGCCATGTGTATGGGGGTAGCTTACAATGATTCTTATTTAATGCACCTCTTCCCTCAAAGTTTAATAGATCCTTCCATGGATTGGTTTTCTCATCTACCTCCTGACATCAAAAATTTTCAAGAAATCACTGATAAATTCATCGATCACTTCTCCTTCAACTTTGGCATGGACAATAGTCTAGAAGAGTTGCACACTCTCAAACAAACCAAAGGATAATCCTTCACCAATTCCTTGCAATGATGGAGACAAAAAGCTAGTAAGAGAAAGTGGACCCTTCCCGATGAACAACAAGTCGGAATCATCATAGAAAATATGGATATAGATCTATCTTTCCTCTTGAAAATGTAGCGCATCACATCCTATGACGAGCTTGTCCCTAGAGCCCTTAACATCGAACGAGTTCTAATATCATAGGGAAATACTCAAGCTTACAATCTCCCATCAACTAGTTCAAATGACAAGCCTCATGTCTAGGCTAAAAACAAAAAAGTGACAAATGATGGTGTGGTAGATGCTAAGGTGGTCCTAAGTGCTCCTAGACCAAACAATAAAAAAGTTTCTAACATTCAACCAACTATGCAGCAAACAACACCTCCTTAGAAAATCAGATCAATAAAACTAAGATGCAACAAAGGTGAACTACCAACAAGAACAACTATTCTAAAGGCAAGTAGACACAATTATCTAAACCTATGGAAATGATCTTAAATTTTTTGGTAGAGTCAAACTTGGTAACACTTCCTAACTTTGAAAACTACCAAGAACTACAAGGGAAACCATCTTGGTACAACGAGAACAATCTCAGTGTTTTTCACAAAATCGAAGGGAACAAAATGACAAATTGCATGAGACTCAAGAATATCATCCAAGACCTCATACATAACAACACCATATCTATTGAAGTACCAACTAGGGATTAGGATCTTAAGATATACAAGAACCCTATGCCAGATCATAACAAGGGGAACAACAATAGAAAATCTAAGGATTACACAAACATGCAACATACCTATTCCAACATGGTCGCTTCCTGTAATAGTGTCATCACTATCTTCACCATCAAAGGACCTAGTACAGAGTGTGGAGTCACCACACGATGTGGAGAGGTCACTATCCAAGGATTCCCATCTCAATCTAGGGCACAACCTACTTTGCCAACATCAAATCCCAACAAATACAATCTCCTAGATCAACTTAAGAAGACCACAACATAGATATCAATCTTAGAACTATTGAGGCTATCCCCTCCACATAGGGAAATATTAGAGAAAGCTTTTTTAGAGTCATTTGTCCCTAAGGATATTGACACTAATCAATTTCAAGCTATGGTAGGACATATTACCAATCACCTTCTCACCTTCTCAAAAAAATACCTACCATCACAACCATCTCATAATCGTCCTTTACATCTTGAGGTCTTTATCCATAAGAACAAGGTTAAAAGAGTCTTAGTGGATGGAGGTGCTATTCTAAATATTTGTACCCTTAATCTGATAAAAAACTTAGGCTACTTAGAAGATACTATTGAGAAAGAAAAGAGTACCACCATTAGAGCATATGACAACCAAGAGCGGGTATCCCAAGGCATCGTTGCACTACCCATCCAAGTGGGACCTATCATTACAGAAACTACATGCCAAGTGTTAGACCTTGATATTATGTACAACATCCTACTTGGCTGGCCATGGATCCATGCCCTAAAAGCTGTAGCCTTGAACTATCATCAATGTGTAAAGTTTCCCTTTAAAGGCCGAGAAATTACCATCCATGGAGATCTTGAGCCCTTCTACTACTACAAGAATCTTGAGGCCAAGTTCTATAAGATACCACAAGTTCCTAAAAATTATGAAGGGCCTACAGCCAAACCTACCTCATTTTTTGATCTATCATCCCTTGCATCTACCTTGGCAATGAGAACCCCCATTGTGCACAAAATTCTTAGCATCAAAGTAGTGATTTAGGATGATGGTTGTGGGAACTATAAGCTAATGAAGGATACCTTTGTCTTAAGAGAGCTAGCTCTTTCTACTCAATCCCATGAAAATCCCACATCTAGTACCAAAGAGCTTGGAACAATCAAAATGACAGCTACTACCTTCACCAAGTAGAGGGATATGAACCAAGAAGATATCAATGAGGAGGATGTATCTAAAATCCTCTATTAGGATGAATGACTTGTCCTTGTTCTTCCCATCGAAGATAACAATAAAGGCTTACAACTAATGAAAGGATGGGGCTATAACAAGAATGAGAAGCTAGGACAAAATGATAATGGTGTGCTAGAACTCATCATTCTTGAGAAATAATTAAAGAATATTGGTCTAGGTTGTACTACTAGAAAGCTCACCCTTATCGGAAAAAGTACTTCTACTAAATTGGTTGAGGCTTCCTCTTGGTTATCGACATCACGTGATATGACCTTAGATGACTTCCCCCTTGATTTTGCTGACCTATTTGAGAATAAATCCCTCTTCATGATATCCATTACATCCTTTGTTCCAAGTAATCAAACAATTGAAATACACTTAGTATACCCACAAATCATTGGCATGGACCAACAAGGACCACCGATTTTGGATTTATTTAAAAATGATGAAGTGATCTTAGAATTAATGGGAATCTACAACAACCTATAATGGGTAGATCACAAATAATGTTTTAACATAGAGCTAGACATAGGGGTGTACTATGGGGAGATTATTGAATCCTTTAGTCACAAAATTGATGAAATGTAACTAACATGAAAATCTTTGAGTGAAAACCACACTGTGATAGTCTCTGATCCTAAAATAGTAAAAATAAAACACATATCTAAAGGAGAAAACCTATCTGAGGCACCCAAGGATGAGGGATTCAATCTCCCCCTTAGTGCAATGCATCCCAAAAAGTCAGTAGTGCTAGAAGAAAATTCCAATCCAGTCAATGTGCGAACATAAGAAGCACCCAAGATCACTTTCTATGCCAAATCCATGTTGGATGAAGAAAAAAAAACTTAGCAACATTCTTGAAAGAGAAACAAGCTAACTTTGCATGGTCATACATAGATATGCCACGAATCGATCCAGAAGTGGTTGTGCATCACTTAGTATTCTATCTTGAAGCCAAAACAGTGAAGAAAAAATTAAGGAAGATGCACCCTCAGATAGCACTCTTAGTGAAACTAGAGTTACAAAAGCTTCTTGTTGTTGGATTCATCTGACTAATAGATTATCCTGAGTGGATTTCAAACCAAGTACCAGTCTTAAAACACACTGGGGGCATCAAAATCTATACTAATTTTAGAGACTTAAACAAGGCATGCCCAAAGGATGATTTTCCTCTTCTTAACATTGACTTCATTGTGGACTTAACAACTGGGCATGAAATGCTATCACTCATGGATGGTTTGTCAAGGTATAATCAAATCATGATTACCAAGGAGGATCAACAAAGAATTGCATTCACTTGTCTGTGGGGAACATATTGCTAGAACGTAATGCCATTTAGGTTAAATAATGCAGGAGAAACCTATCAAAGAGCAATGACCCTCATCTTTCATGACATGATCCACAAAATATTCAAAGATTATGTAAATGATATTTTGGAAAAATAAAAGAAAAGAAGTGAGAACTTACAAGTCTTAGGACCCATCTTTGATAGGATTGAAGAGTACAAGGTACAAATGAATCCAAAAAAATTTTCTTTGGGGTTACATCAGGGAAACTCCTTAGCTTTATCGTCTCACAAAGAGGGAAAGAAATTGATCCAACAAAGGTAAAATCCATCCTCGACATGGAACCACCATAAATACTAAAGTAGATGAGAGGATTACAAGGAATATTATAGTCTATCAGAAGGTTCATAGTGCAACTATTAGATAAAATCAAATCCTTTTTGCATCTTCTCCCCAAAGGAATAACTTAAAAATAGGGTGAGAAATGTGATAAAGATTTCTAGAAGATCAAGGAATACTTAATGACAACTCCAGTGTTAATGTCGTTGATACCAAATAGAAAATTGATGTTATATATCTTAGCAACATTAGCATCACTAGGAGCTCTTCTAGCACAACATGTTGAAAACAACAAGGAAAGAGTTATCTATTACATCAGCAGGACATTGGTGGGTTATGAAATGAACTATTCACCCATTGGGAAAGAATTCCTAGCAATAATTTTTTCTTCAAAAAAATTCATACACTATATGCTATCACATCAAAATCAAATTTCTCACAAAGATAGACCCACTGAAATACCTGTTATTTAAAGCAACTCTCACTAGGTGAATGGCCAGATGGGTGATGATCTTAACTAAATTTGACAAAGAGCATGTGGATCACAAGAAAATCAAAGCACAAGTGATCAAAAACCAACTAGAAGATGCACCTATCTATGTAGAGAACCCCTTGATATCTGAGTTACCTAATGAATAAGTGTTCCTAGTCAATCTCACAGATCAATGGAAGATGTAATTTGAAGGATTGTTCACCCACCATGGACCAGGAGTGGTTAATCTTGTCATCAATCCTCAAGGTGATTGCATTCCAAAATAATACAGGCTATCATTTCCATGTACCAACAACATTGTTGAGTATGAAACCCTAATCATAGGTCTAAGGATAGCAGTTCAATGACAGATACAAGAGATGAAATTCTATGGGGACTCATAGTTGGTTATCAATCAAGTCAATGATGATATCAAACTAAGGATGATAAGCTCACTCCTTATAAAAATATGATAGATAATCTCAAGGACCTTTTCATAGACATAACTTTTGAGTAGATTCCTCGCATGAACAAGGAAGTAGTAGATACTATGGAAACAATCAGATTATTGTTAAACATGTTGAACAATGTCCTTCAATGTGAATTTTTGGTAGAACAACTTCTCGTACCAACTTTCAAAATCCATGAATCTAAATTTGTGTGTTTCATTGTTATTCTTGGATCCCCATTGTATCACGACATATTTACCTACCTTAGTAGAGCAACTCTCCCATCCGATATCACCTCAAACCTCAAAAAGACCTTTGTAAAAAGGGTATCCCGATTCGTGATCATAGGTGATACCCTTTACTGCCAAAGGATCAAAGGAACATTACTACGATGTCTTAACCAAGAGGAAGCCTTAACTACTTTAATAGAAGTACATGATGGCATATGTGGTTCCCATTCTAGCAGTATGGCTTTAACTAAGAAACTATTGAGGACGGGGTACTATTGGCCAACTATAGAAAGAGAAGCTCGTCAGTATGTGCAAAATGTGTCCAGTGTCAACAACATGGAGATCTGATTCATGCTCCAACATAGGAATTGAAATTGATGATCACACCTTGGCCTTTTTCATAGTGGGGACTTGACCTCATAGGAAAAATCACTCCAACCTCATCCAATGGCCACAAGTTTATCATAATAGCCGCTGAATAATTTACCAAGTGGGTTGAAGCCATTCCTATGACCTACATAATGGGGAAGCAAATTGCCAAGTTAACCCTGAATTACCTAATCTGCAGTTATGGTGTTGCACAAACCCTTATCTTTGAAAATGGAATACCCTTAAAAAATTAGGATGTGAAAGAGCTATGTCAAAAATTCAACATCTAACATCGATTCTCTACCCTATATTATCCCTAGGGTAACGGTCACATTGAGGCTACAAACAAGACCATCCCAAAAATCCTAAAGAAAATGGTCAATGAAGTTGGTCGTGATTGGCATCTGTAGTTAAATCCCTCTTTTTCGGCCTATCGAACTAGTATCCACACACCCACAGGTGAAACCCCTTTCTCCTTGGTCTACAAATTAGAAGCCATCTTGCCTATTGAGGTTGATATCTCATCACTGTGAGTGACTACATAATGTAATCATCGATGAAGAATACAGAGTTTCTCGACTGAATGAACTAGAATTCCTAGATGAGTGTCATCTTGATTCCCTCAATCACTTGAAAGTATATCAAAACCAACTTAAAAAGAGCTATAACAAGAAGATCAAATGTTGGTCTTTCCAGGTAGGGGATCTTGTCCTAAAGTAGAATTAGAAGAATCTACTAGATCAGGATAGTAAAGGAAAGTTTCAGCCTAACTGGTTGGGTCCCTTTGTCATCTCAACAAGATATGGATCAGGGGAATATCAACTATCAATGCCTGAAGGTGAACCCTTGTAGGAGCCAAGTAACAACTTGCATCTCAATAAAATTTATGCCTAGGTTTGAAGGGTGTAAAATCTAAAAATACAAAAACATCAAAAAATGATCAAAATCCAAAAAAATAAGAAAAAGGATTGAAAAAATAAAGAAAACAATTGTCCTCTAGTGAAAACCAATTTGATGGTGCTTTGGGCAAGTACCTTGGTGAAAACCTAGCAAATAGGCACCTCACATAAATAAAGAACCTCCTTCTATTCTATGGCTCTTTATCCTATCATTCTTTGCATCACCCTCCATCCATCACCTCATTCATCCTATTCATTCCATCACCCATCCACGTCCTTATCATAGCTTGATGTTGTGAAATGTTGTATCCCCTTTAGTACTACTTGGCATATTCCAAAGGTCATTTTTTCCTACCTATATCAAGGTAGTCTATCATATCACACTAGGGGCAATTCATTATGGATCATATCGAGTTCTTGTATATCTTAAGGTTATTTTAAATCTCAACAAAAATCCCAAAAACATTCATAAAATGTTCATCATAAAATTTAAAAAACATCAAAATCTGATATAGCTAAAATCCAAAACATCCAGAAAATATCAAAATCCCTAAAAAGGTCAAAAATCCAAAATCCAAAAGTGGTACCTTATCAAACTACGTTGTCTCTGAGCTTGAGCGTAGGTAAGGCTTATCTTTGATCAACCCCCAAGACACCCTAGGTCAGTCTTTAGGGGTTCGTCATAATAAACTAGCATCCCTTCATCTCTCATCTATTAATAATTCAAGTCAGTCAAACTAAGTGGTCTTTGTGTGTATAATGTAGGCAAGGCTTATGTTTGATTAACCCTCGAGGCCCCTAGGATAGGTCTTTTAGGTTAGGTTCTTTGTCAAAACTTAGAAAATATTAAACATTCAAATGTCTCAAAATATCCTAAACATCCAAATAACTTGGAAAACCCCTAAATATTCACAAATCTCAAAAAAAATGCAAAAAAAATTGAAAATTGAAAACTCCTAAAACATTTGAAAACCCATAAAACATAAAAAAAATAGATAACAGGAAAATCCCAAAGAATTTGGAAAATCTCAAAAATCCAAAAACATTTGAAAATTGAAAACTCCAAAAATATTAGAAAACATTCAAAAATCTCTAAACAACCTCAAATAATTAACAACCAAAACATTCATATAAACTTTCAAAAAATGATCAAAAACAACCTCAAAACATTTTCAAAATATCAAAAACATTGAAATATTCCAAAAAACCCAAAACCATCCATCCCATTTCTCTTTCACCTGCAATAAACCTTCATCCATAATAAATCAAGCATCACCTTCAACCTTTGGTAAAGCAAGTAGAAAACAAGTATAGTGACTTGTAAAGTGAGAACCAAAGTGTCAAAATCTAAAGTCTAGATCATAGGTAAATGCATAAGTGAAGTTTGTATCAATAACTTATCATAAAGCTCATCATCATCCTAACATCAAACATCCCTCTCATCAACATGTCATAGGATGTATCCTTCCTACAATGAACATCAGTATCGTAAATCAACTTAGCTAAATTAAACTGGCAAGAGATATAAATAACACTAACTGTTTTTCTTTGATATTTTTTTATTATTTATCTTAATGACCCATTTTGAGGACCTATTGATGATGTCTATCAAAATGATTTAGAGAGAAATAAATGGGGCATCATCGCTATCTTTCATTTGTTGTTCTTGTGGATATTCTTGTAAAATAATACTAGCACATACTTGCTTGGTTGTGTGTAGGAAGGTTGTTTGGAGTACGTTGTTGACTATTGAGTATGCTTTGGTCCAATATATTATAGAAGCTTCTAACTTACATTCCAACAAGTTTTTTGTATGTCAAGATGTGAACAAGAACTATCCTATCTGTTTGTAGAGACAAAGTACATTACAATAGATACAATGCCATCCTAGTTATCAATACCTTGATGCATCGTGTCTATGTGTTATATCAAACAATAAGGAATGATGAAAAATCCCAATCCCAGATTTGAGAAAATCATCATCATGCATTCATCCTCATCATGCATTTCTTATCACCATCTCTAATAAAGTCTCATTGGATCATAGACTTGTTGGATATTTTGGAGTAATCATCAAAATCAATGGTCACTCATTCTCCTTTCTTCTATCTTCTCTCTACGCTAACTTGGTACCATCAAAGTCAACAGAAACATCATCAATTCATCCATCCTGCATCCATAAATCATCAACATACATATATCTCATTATCATAGAATATCATAAAGCATACATCTTGCATCCTCATTATCATTTAAGTTGTGGAAAATAATATAAATTTGGTATTTTAAGCATCTTAAATCATTGCATCATATAAATCACATTATCATATCATAAGAATAAGCATATCCATTATCTATCTAAATGCATACATCATCATCATCATCATTAAACTGCATAGAAAATACACAAAAAAAAAGAAATGCATCCATAACATTTGCATATCATATCATTCATCCCATCACATATCCTGAAAATATACTAAAATAGAATTAACATTCCATCCATCCATAGCATTACATTGCATATCATCGCACATCATTGCACAAGCTTAAAAAAGTGCATGCATACATGATAACATATAAACATGTTACCTCATATCCAAATGCATCCATACAATCATAATCTTGAAATAAGATGAACACATCATATCAAATCTGTATCCATATCGTATATATCAAAAATGAATGTCATGGTACAATATCTGAGTCATTGTATGTATACTGACCATAAGTACAATATCCACAAGGCTATCAAAAAGGAGCCCATGAATGTATATATGTGCAAAGAATCAGGAAAAAAATCAAAAAGTGTTTATGCAATTGAGCTAGCCCTGATGGTTGATCCCCTCTCTAGCCTACCTCTCTATCTTATCCTTAGTCCTAGGCCATGCATCACTCCTCTACAAGTAGTCAGGTTGTCTAAGTGCCTGTGGAAAACCTCTATGATAATGCATCTTGTAATAGGCTACCTTAGTCACAACCTCTTTGTATAACCTAGCAGATACAGTCCTACCCTGTGTGGCCACTTTCATCGCATCAATCTATTGGCGATGATCCATCTCTTGATCTCTCTTAGCAGTCACAACCTATAACTACTACCTCGTATGATCTCTCTCCATAGTAACAGATTGTACCTATTGCTGTTTCTAGTCCCTCTTAGCAGTAATAGCCAAAATCTGTTGGTGGGCTTTATCCCACTCACCTATAATAACCTGTATCTGTTGAATTTGTATATCTCGAGGATCCTATGGTGGTGGTGGTTGCATTGGCTACTACTGCCCTAAATATTGCTGAATAGGAGGCTTCTATGGAGGTTTTTGATCCACTGGTGGTGCCCCTAGAATCTTCCCATCCTAGCCATCCTAGCCATCTTGTCCCCTACCTCTTCCCTTGCCTACTCCCCTCCCTCTAGGTCTCCCTCATGGAGGAGCACCCACTGGATCTGTCAACCTAAGAGGAGGTGTAAACCATGCATCATATGTAGGAATCATCCAAGTGTTTGCTTGTCCCTATTCATAAGCCCATGGTTGAGCCACCAACTGTCAAAACCCCTCAATTGCCTTAGGAGATGGAATAATGGGTCCCATGTGGGTACCTCTCAAGATGATCTCGCAAATATGGCCCTATATGCATCATCTAGCCTATCCTGTGGCTCTCCAAACTATCGAGCCACCCTATCTGGTAGGTATCTCTCAATAATAGTATGCTTCCGACCTTGCATATACTAGGTTTGTTTGGCAAAGAACAATTGTTGCACATCATCGTACCATGTTGGCATCTACAACAAGGTTTGCCATCTGAACATTATCATATCATCCAGTATCTAGTGCCAGTACATAATCACAAGTTTTCTAGTGTGTCATAAGGTAATGGCACCTTTATACCTCCAAACCACAAGGTCATTTGGCTCTACATCAACCATCTAAACAATTGGATGAAGCACAACAATATGATCCCAAGCCCAAATATGTAGCAAGGTAATCCATGTGCCAATAGATTGCCCATCATAGTAAAATTTTTTTTGCATACCATGATACAATGAGGCCAGCATCACTGGCCCCCATGCAAACTATGTCCTCCCATAAAGCATCTGATTGCATGCCAAGCCCCATCTTGGGTTGAATCCCCTGCTCCATTGGTCTAGAGCAACCAAACCAAAAATGATGGCTACAACTATTAATCTAAAAGTGGGAACTCAACCTCTGTACATCTCAGGGTTGATATGTGAAGTGGATAGAAGAATGTCCTCAATCTCCATCACCTCATGACATGCATCGTATCCAACATCAACATCATAAATCACGTGATTACCATGTATTGGAAAATGCAGAATCCACCATACATCCTCTAAGGTCACTATCGCCTCACCTATTGGAAGATGGAATGATGAGGTCTCACTATGCCATCGCTTCCACAACACGGTCATCATAGCTAGATGTTTCTGGACAATAGGACTATATGTGATGTACCACATGCCAATCTCTCCCAGCTGCTCTTGGTGCAACTTGGATAAATCACCAAGTCTCTCCAATACTGTTGGCTAATGCTCATAATACATCAAGGGTGAAATGACCTCCCGCACCCATGAAGTGCATGACATCAAAAACTGAAAAAAAATTGACTCATTTTGGAATTTTCATCCTCAAAATGACGATAGCGTTGCTACATTTCAAATTCTAAACCATGATGCCAAAGACATTCAAATTGCAAATAAAAAATCGCATCACCATAAACATATGCATCACGATTTAAACTTTGGAAACCCTAACCCTAATTTTCAAATCGAGAAGTGCATCACTATATACATATCCCTCACAATTTAAAATTGGAAACCCTAATTCTAAATTGTGAACTATGTCGCCATATAGATATGTGTCACTAAAAATTATTTTAGCGTTGTCGATTCTCAAATGGGCGTCGCTATATAGTGACGCTGCCAAAGTTTAAAATTCAAAGAGCAATAAATGCATCAAAAAGTCAAATTTCAAATCAAGTTTTGAATCACATACCACTGGTCTTGTGCTTGGTAGCCTCTAGTGCTCTCATACTCGGTTGAAAATGTGTCATGGAAGCTCTCATCGCACCATTTCATTAGAAGGTTAGAGCTAAAAAAAAAAAAAAATCTAAGGTGTGAATGCACAAATGAATTAAAAGTGACCCTTAGCTTATTTATGCATCAAAATTAGGGATTTTTGCCCTAATTTAACCTTCAAGCTAGGGTTTATCATCATTCTCACCAAGTTTTCCAATTTAAACCTTATTTTGCATCATTTTTTGCATTTTTGGCATGATTCTTACATCCTGGAACCTTTCTAGACTCTTGAGACAACTTTTCATCTTTGTCGAGAAATCAACCCAAAATTCAAAAAATTTGCCCAATTTCTCGAGCAAGCAGGGAATTAGCTTAATCCTTCAGTAGTGGGGCATCAAAAAATTAGATTTTTTTTTTTAAATTTAGGCATCAGTTTTTAATCCGAAGCGCATCAGTCTTTGAATTGAAGTAGCAAGCACCTCACTTCAAAGGGGGGCAAAATGGAGACACTGAAAAATGTCCCTAATGATATCATACACTCAAATGAGGTATACTAACATCATTTTCTCTCAGAATCCATGATCCTCTTTTTGCTTAATTGATTAAATTAGTCTAGCTATTTAATTAATTGCCTCATTTGGATCTATTAACCTAATTCACCAAATCAAGTTAATTCACCTCCTTTCATGCTAACATCTCATCTTATTAAATTAAATAAATCAAAGTATTTAATTTAATTTCTCAAGTCTTCCCATTTAATTAAATAAACCTAAGTTATTTAATTAAATGTTATTTCACGTTTTTCCCTTTCATTAGATCATTTAATTTAATGAATATCACGTTATTCTTCTAATTCCCCTATTTGCATGATAAAACCTTATTTAATTAAGCAATTATCTAATTAATCCAATTCCTCCCACTTGCAAGGGAATATTCCCATAGAATATTCCCTCACCTTTTGCACAATTAAACTTTGTTTTAATTGGAAAAATATCTATTTCCTCACCCATGAATATTCCAAATAATATTCTTTCTCCTCCAATCATTTAAGAAAGGGAGTATTCTCAAAAAGCTTCAAATGAAAGTTATCTTGTAACTTTCTGGGCAAGTTAATTTTTTACCTCTTGTATAGGTCAAAAGTGTGATTGTTTGGAAGGAATGAGAACCCTTGATTAAATCTCATCTTGCATTCTCACCCGTTGATGAGAATCCATTATCTGTGCCTCCTATTTCCTCCATCCTTGACCATTGATAAGATTTTTCAATCTTAACCCTCTATTTCTCATTTGCTCTCTTATAAATAGGTCACTATTTGGAGACAAATGGATCCATCTCTCAACATGAAACTTATGTTGTTGAAATCACTCACACTCACACTCATAATTTGCATACTTTTAACATGTTTTAATTTAAATTAGTTGCATAATAGCTTAGCTTCCATTAATGGATTCCATGCATCCATTTAGCTAATTAGAGAACTAGGGTTTGAATCTTTTTAGTTTAAATATCATTTAAATTAGTTTAACAATTACATATCATCATCTTATTGAATAAAATCATGGTAGATTAACTCTTTCATCATACTCATTTTAGCATAAATAATATTTTCATCCATTTATCATAATGGTTTCATCGACTCTCTTCAATAGAATCGATTGAAATGAACTCACTAATCATAGGATTGGGAAAGA